>OV121093.1:40455122-40711715 GCA_921293015.1 Phorcus lineatus
AACGTGTTTGAAGTGCATGGGGAGATTCGTTGGTTAGGTTTAAATAATTACTGAGCCTACGGACTCCTAGAAGTCTATTGGAATAAGAAATGCTCAAGTTCACCATGCATAACTAATTAACTAAAGAAATACAATCTGCTAAGTTATTTAACATATTTTATCATACGAGTAGTTTTGACACACGTGAAACAGAGCGCTATTCGGAATTGAGATTCTGAAATAACAGTTCAAAATTTCTGATTAGTGTTCCGGAGATGCATTAACTGTGTGATTTTACTAGAAATAGAATCACATAATAGCGGAGTTGTGTTTATGATGTAAAGTGACACAAATGAAACAACAGAAGCGGGAGAAGTTTAAGGTAAAGTGCATAAAATAAGTTTCCAATTTCTTGAAACTCTGCGCAACTTAATTTTGTATTTATTTGACTCGTCTCGTAATCTTGCAATCTAGAATTTCGAAGACTGTGTGGTATTGTTGATATAAAACTTCAGGCGTTCATGTTGTAGCTGCCAACACTTTCAACTCTCTCTGACGATTTTTAAAATGAGTAAATTATTACAAAACATTATCAACCCATGTGTCAACGGATTAATGGAAATAACCGTCTCAGCGAAAATTACTATATCAAACACTCCTCCAACTATCTGTAATGTGGTAGCATATGCATTTGAAAAGAGGAACATGAGGATCTTAATTTCATAGCTTAGAAAATCGCAAAGTCCGCTTGAAGAGCGCTAGGTATTTTGAATAGAGAGTTTACCTATTTAAAGCAGTTGGCGGATTTCACTATGACATGTTTGACAAACTGCATGATAATTATGTTCAACAATTTTCAATATCATAACGCTTCTGCCATTTGGGGATCAAGACAATCTGGTTATGTGAATGCAATTTGAACAGAGCATGCGGTTTTTTCGATGATCGGAAAAAAACCAACAGGGAAAATAATAACATTTTCTTGCTAGGAAAAAAAATAACTTGGCTTTACTTCGAAACTTATCCACGCCAGGTATAGCATTGTAAACATTATTCACAGCTGATGGCGTATTTCACTATATGTGTTTTACAAACTGTATGATAATTATGTTCAACAAGCATCAATATCATAAGGCTTCTGCCAGTTGGGGATCAAGACAGTGTAGTCGTAGGAATGCAATTCGAACAGAGCATGTCATTTTTCTTGGCTTTATGTCGATACTTATCCACGCCAGGTATAGCATTGTAAACATTGTTGTTCATTGTCTCTTTGTAGGTCTTCTGATAACTAACTTCTGCCACTTTTAAAATCTATGGTTCTGCTACTGAATGATTTATCGCAAGTGTCTCAAGTGGATTACATTCACATCAATGGGGCGATATAAGTAGTCGTAATGGAGACAATCTAAGAACCTCCAGGCGGTTTAATTCGTTTTTTATTTATTTTTATTAATTCGTGAAAATGCAGAGTCCATGAATGGATTGGTCAACAAGCTCCTATATGCTTATTTTAAGGCCGCTCCAAAGCAATTACAAATGAGAAAGTATATATAAAACTTCATGCTAGTGACACATATCTGATTGCAATAATAGCTTCAAAGAAAGTGGTTTTGCATGAACAAAATTTTGTTTGTTTGGCAGTCATTATGAAATTTCAAATCGATCAGATTTCATTATGTAATTAAGAATATAATTCAATAATCTGTTGGAATCACTTAATGAGAGAGATGTACATGGCCGTTGAATCGTTTTGATACTAAATCCTTTTAGATAAAATATTGATTTCTGTCTTAATTCTATGTACTTATGGCATGCGAAGAAATAGTGGACAGCGTTTTCGATTAGGTAGCCACAGGAATTCGTCTTTATCAGTTTCAACGTATGTTCGTACTATTTTAGATAGGTCGCATTGAAATACCATGGCCAAACTACTATGCTAAACCTTACTTCAGAAAATTTAAATGTTGTGGCAAGAGTGTTATTTAAGATGGGATCTATTTTCTATCCAGGTGTCAAGTTATTATGATTGAAAGTCAGTTTATGCAGAAAGACCCGTTCACTTAACCCTCTGTTTAGCTTGATAGTTCCTGTTGACCAGATCATCTAGAGTATGAGAAGTGATAATCTAGTTTACCCCTTGATTACATATGATATAATATTACACCACACACTTTTTATGTACAGCTATTAGAAGTTGTATTATATGTATCTACATGTATTGGTGTTAAAGAAATCATGTGTCTCATAGGCCTATATAGGCCAGGCAGATGTTGTTTAATTTATTATGTACCAATTTTTATGTATTCTTTTCAGTCAGTATATCACTTTTTCACATTGACCACTATGTAGTTTTCTCTCGTTAGTTGAATCTTCCAATCCGAGCTAAATTGTAATAAACAAAAGCTCAATGTGGCTCAGGGACGCCAGGCACACAATATATGTCAATATTCTTTAGTAATAAGTAGCAGTAATAAGTAGATGTGGTTTTGTACATAAACAAATGTTGTACGTGTGAACACTGTATTTGATTATCTTTGACTACGTGTTTTATCATCTGTGTTTATTACTGAGGATATGTGTGTACATAAACACATTGTTTTATCAACGACACTGATTGTTTTATCAATTATGAAAACTATTTTACAATTTCATTTGGTGTACATATATATGTAAATGAACACTGTGTTCTTCATGATCAAAGTTTGTAACAGCAACACTGTAAGTTCGAACGAAACTGAGTTTTGTGTCAGTAAGCCTGATTTTCAACAATGAATCTGGATGTTTTTCAATGACTAAGTGTGTATTCGGAGACTATTTATTATCTTATTGACTGGATTATTATCATCCTCAGCACGTGGATGCAGAAGTTTGTACATTATAAGTTTGTCCATTAAACTGAATTTTATATGACTGAGATGTGTACAGGAACATTGGGTTTTATTTTGAAGTTGAATGCATCCTTAAACAAGTTGGTCTTTAAGATTCAAGTTAGTATGATTGGAACGCGTATAAACTGTAGGAATGCACCATTTAGTTCTTTCAAAATTAAAATTGTGCATGAACATTGTGATCGAACGAGACTAAAACGTTTTATCAACTGAGTACTATTTAATATTTTTCAAACTCGGGCAACGTTCTTCAGTTTGCATGTTCTCATTAGACAAAAGTTAACTATATTTTCTGTATTGTGTTAATTTTAGCTTCATCTTTAATGTTACTATTTGCCTTGGTTTGAAATATATTTCTTATGATTTTGTACATCTACAAATATTTATGAACCTTCCATAACTATTTTTATCCTGTGCGAACTCTATTTTGCCATGTGTGTATTGTTTTATCTTGTACAATATAGCAATCTGCACGTGTAGCACGATTCACGAAAGTTTTTATCAGAAACCTTATGGGCTCATGGCGCGTACACCGTCGTCCTCCATCCGTCAACTTTTCACATTTTCGACCAGAACTACCGTTTGTAGTTTGAGATCTGACCCCAGCATGAATACTAATGATACAGCGATTTTGTTCTTAAAAGTTATTTAATTTACTTTTTTTGTGATTAACAAAACTCACTAGAAAACTGAAATATTTTTGTAGATATTTTCACTAGTAGATTATGATTGCATGTTTGATGATGATGTGTCAAAACGATTTATTTCAAATGAAACTTCAAACTCTGATGAGTAACAGAGCTAAGACCTCTATTTGTTTCGATTGCAATTTTAATCACTGATATACCAATATGCTTAAAAATAAACTTCACCTGTCTTCATTTTGCATGTTGTCATCATTAAAACCGTTTTTTTTCACCACGATCTCATTCAGTTCATGACACATGAACTGGAAGACAAAGGTAACACATGATGGGCCGGACCAAATTTTCATAATTTCAATGACAAATTATGTATTTAGATCTACTTATTTTTAAAAATCTAATAACATCAAAGTGGCCGGCCTGAATTATGATTTAATTAGCTCATGTATAACTTCTTTTACACAATGTCTTTGTCATCAACACAGTAGACATTGTCAGACAATAATTTCAAGATAAAACATATTAAAATGATAAAGATAAAACAATAACGCAGATAAAACATCGACTTGCTGTTAAGAACGAATTTCAATAATCATGAGTGATGAAAATTCTTATTAGTAAATTTTGGAGTAAGTCTAAATCTTTAACCAGCACGTGTGATGGTGTGTAAAATTAATGCAAACCTTAACAGTAATCTAAGAAATAACTTTATCAAAATGTAAAACGTTTCTAATAATAACTCTTCAGTTTATCCCACAAACAGAAAATACGAAAATCGAGTCTATGATTTCATGTTCAGTGGTGAAAAAGTCGCTCTGTGTTCAGTATCGACATATGTGTGATGATATAATACTGAAGAATACGTTCTTGTGTTATAATATAAGTATTGCCGATTGTTTGGCGCTAATCAACGTATATAGTCCTTTATTAACAGGTTTTCCATGAAAATTTAACTTAGTTACATGTTCTCACACATATCAGGTTGTATTAGTGATGGATGCTCACAATAATATCGGTTTATATCTTCGGTTCTATAATTTAGATGAAGCCTAATAAGTCCTGGAAGCTCAGTCTGAAATTAAATATTTTCCCTGTAATGTATGGAATAGAGTTAACTAAATAATATTCAAGCAAACATTTTGATACAACATTGATAAAGGTTACACTTTTCGATTGGGTGAAGTATGACTGGATATCATGGTCGTTGTTTTACCCTTGAACAACGGATGAGGGTCTTTTTAGTAATACATAATGTTCCGTCCGTGTCTCCATTTTGTGTCTGACCTACTTCCGAAAAACTATTCATCAAATTCTTATTTAATTGTACGACATCTATCCTCCAAAGTGCCAAATAACAAACCATTTCGTGAAATTCTTTACATTCTGCAAATATCTAAGATAAATAAATTTGTTGACCGATTTATGTTTTGGTTCCCTTCTTTATTTCAAACTTTATTCAAATTTATTAGAATTGATCCATTTGAACTTAAACAGACATCTCCTGTTGGAGTTATTGGACGACTAAGATGACAGACAAGGTAACCTGCATTTCAATTGATCAAGCTCATTGTTCTAACTGTATTAGGTTCTGATGTATATTTGATATATACTGTGTACGACAAATGAAAACGAGTGTTTTTAAACTGTCAAACAGAATGTTAAATATTGATGTTTATTTAACTCAACAGAATCTGATTCTACACTGGCAATTTTTGTCTATTTTCTTTGTTCCACGTATCAAGTATCGAGGTATGTTTTAGAAACTAAATATGTTATGACATATGACATATGGGAAAATACCCTTGAAACATGTTACAAGGGGTAATATATTGTGTGACTTACGTTTCACATTTTGACTAAGAACAGCGACATTCATTGAAAGGTAGCCTTTTTGTTGTGGGAAGTGTGGACAGAAACAACAAACTAAAAACCGAGAGCCGCTCTTTACCGTTTGTAAATTTTATTTTTTTATATTTACGTTTTAGTCTGATTGTAAATGAACAAATTAAACTATATATCATCAATGATTGTAAATGCATTTTGTGTTCATTTATCAATAAACATTGTCAATGAATGGTGTTTCAATAAAAATATATTTGAGACAACACTCCTGTTTTTACAATTAGAATTCATTTGTTATGAAAGTCATATCAAAACAAAGATTTAATCTAGTTTCAAAGGCGTAAATCTTAAGTTCTTAGGAGAATTGGAACAGCCTCAAAAGCAGTTTTGCTTTCTGCTGCAAAATCGTTTTGAAGGGCGATGCTTTCGATGATGTCGTTGTGCAAACACCGTACGCGAAACACATTATAATCACCTATAATCCCTTAAGATATTTTATCATTTGCAATTTCTTGGTAAGACAATGATTTTGTCAGAAGGAATACTTAACAAATTAAGCAAACTTTATTTGTCAAGATCCAAACGTGTCAAACTTTGAGCCCCGTCATGACGAGTTGGCTTAGTTTCAATAATTAGGAGACAGTTCTGTTCATGTCAAACTTTGAGCCCTGTAAATAGAACCCGTCATGACTAGTTGGCTAAGTTTCAATAATTAGGAGACAATTCTGTTATGTTCAAAACACCTCAGACACAATTCAAAATGTTTTCGATAACAATAGTGTGGAAATAACGGTAAGATATGTAATGAAATAACTGTAAGATATGTAATATCACAATAAACTACTTGTAGAGTGACTGTTGTAATAAACATTCATAAGCTATAATTGAGAACAATAAACACGCTTTTTTTATTTCAATTTTAAAAAAAGAATTCGAAGTTTATAAGTCGAGCAGCTGCCATGTCTAACTGTTTCATAAGAACTATTTATTATTAATGAAAGGATGTTTTTTTTAAATGTATACACTCTCAGTGCTAAAAGATCCCTAATAAAACAGATATTCTTCATCAGCTAGAAAGCTGTTATCGAGAAGGATCCTGATACCTTAGCTATGCAGTCTGGGTCTTAGCTAAGACCATAACTCCTGGCCTGAGTGATTGAGCACTGATGCACCTATAGCCATGTGCATCCTTTTATTGCGGTATTTGGAGAATGGCAACATCGCATGCGACCTTTGTCTGCAACAGGAAACAAAACTAGTTGAGGTCAGTAAGGACTTGGCCTATAAGATAAAATCAATTTTCTGCATTCAAGATCCATTTAATGTCCTAAATAATGATGAAACTTTCATATTTGTAGTTAGGTTTAGCTTTCATTATTTTCATTCAACATTACAATAAACTAGTTTGCATATGGCAGAAAAGCATTGCCCTTGTTCTGTTGTATGTTGTATATTGTATGTTAGCTCAATTCTTAGCTCACATTGTAATATGTTTCTTATTTTACATCATTTACAATTGACGTGTAAGTAATTTGTACAGTTCTTCACCTCCGCTTCGTAAAACGCGGTAAATATCAACTTGAAAACGCAAGTACACCAATGTCTGGTAATGTTTGTACCAAAATTCTACACATATGTTATCCAGAATATGTGTATTTGTCCTCTCCCATCCGACTTCACATTGAATTAAGATTTTTCAACATTGTTTTATCTATTCCATTTCCATATATCTGTACAGCTTATATACCACAGTAGGCAATGTATATACCACATGCCTTAACACAGCTGGAAATAATACTTTGACCAGTGAGGGTAGCTATAGAGACCTAATATCATTATTGAAAAAAGGAAGCTGGACGGTAAATTATAAATTATGATCGTTTCAATTAGAGTATCGTATGCCAGGTAAATGTTTTCACTTCGTAAAGAAAGGACATAGTTTGCATGCTTCTTTTAAAGTTTTGAAAAATACCTCAGAATAGAAACAGCATTTTGCTTGATACTTGAAATAAATCGCTAGCAGTATTTAACCCAAACATAATTATAACTTTCAAATAAGTAAGTGTAATAGTACATTGGAAGTGGGTATTCAGAAACATTTCAACATTATGCCAAAAGTTTCTTTAACAAATACACACTCATAGTAAACAGTGTTCTTCTGAGCTATCTTTACAGAAAATGCATATACAATCATCAACTAGTTCTTCAAAAGTTCTCTCTTAATTAATCATGAAAATTATTTTTGTACAGGAAGTCTAAAAGCATTCAATAATAAGTAGATTTCCCATAATATCTTATGACAGCATTCAAAATTATATCGTGTTCAAAGACACTATTCAAATACTCAAATACCTTTGTGGATTGTGCTGTTATTATCAGATTAACATAAAAAGTCCTTGAACAGCAGGATCTATAGATAAACAACTTAGGCCAGTAGTTCTGTTTCCTCATAGATGTTCAGGCCTTCGGATATTATTTGATAAATGTTGATAAACTTAGAAAGTTCTTCCTGTTTTTTTGTATATCTATATCTCTTTAAGTTTTACAAAGCTAAGAAAAGTATTTCCTTTGATGATATATCTAACACAAAAAGTAAATCGTCATGAAACCAATGTTGTATTATATAAGTAGATTTAAAGAAATGGTTCAACAAGAGTGCCGGAGTCAGTATTTGGTCTGTATTATTCTGATCTTGGATGTATTTTTCTCAAATGAGGATTGTCACTGTGATACAAACAATCATTATGGTATGAAACAGCAAACGTGATTTTTTACTAGTAAAAACAATCAGAACAATCTCACTATGTTTGAGCTGTAAGAATGACCAATCAAGCAGGCAACAACGTATCTATTGCTACAATTTGCGGCTAAAAGCGGTAAAATTTCTTCAGCCATGCTCCAACAACTTAGACTTAGAAACGAGAAACGTGGTAACCAGAATCCATGGAAAGACAGGAATTAAGTTTTACCAACTTTGTTCTTCTAATATATACATCAACAAGCGTGTTTCATGGTCTACTTTCACTATATGACAATGTCCCCACACACCATACTGATAAAAGCCGATTTGCATAACGCCAACGTCGTTGTTTTGACATGTCATGAATGTTCTCCATGCATGAATTGTACAGTTATTTGACTATATTTGATTATATATCTGAAGACTGCCAGTGTCATCTTCACTACACAAACAGCAAAATGTCCGCTTAAATAATTGCAACAAACCACGCCCAACATCAACCGTCGTCTAATATCACAAGAATTTCAAACTTGATTTTGTGTAACTACTTATTTGTGGACCACATGACTTTTGGTGTCAGTCAATCAGTACCTTCGACTTGGTATGGAATGAAATTGTAGACATTTGCAGTCAAATTGAAAATTTGATAGATAGATATTAAACAAATTTTCATCTATGCAGGTTTTTCTCTGTTTTCATGTTAAGTCAGTCACGCTGTGTACTGTTTTGAGCACTAGTTTTTATACCCATGCATTTCTGTTGTGGTTTTCACGAGACAAAATGACTGATTGATTGACAACTAACCAAAACGATGCAAAATTCCTGGTTAGAACCACAACTCATAGTAAGATTTAAATGACAAAATCGTCAGAAATACCGCCTTGAGTTTATAATTGTGTTGATCAGAAATTTAAATTGTGACTTTTTGACGATGACTACAAACTTGACAATGAAAAATCATATTTAAGATGTTTATCATTTGAGACTACATATTTCATTTCATTATCATTTTATTGTAAGGATATACGGACGATGGGAAGGAAATGAGAACCTCCTCTCTTATAATATGAAAACAGATAAGTATAAATGTAGAAAATTACATCCTTTCTTTTATTTCTTGTATTTATTCTTCAACAGCATTAACTAAACTAAAGCAATAACACAGTTATAAAAGCACAGTTTAGTTGCTGTTGCCGTCATTAAAGTCAATCTATAGCTGTTTTGTCTTATTTTACTCCATTTTACATGCGTTCATCGTTTTGATCAGTATTTCCAGTACTCCTGTACTTAATTTGTCATCAATCGTTTAGCTTACAAAGTTGCTTTCAACAATGGATTGAACTTGTTAGTTTATGGGTAATCTCAAACCACATCTACACTCTTAATATAACTGTGATCAATTCCTCATTCTGCTATGAATGGGTCAATAGTTTGTCTCGTTTATTAAATCATTTTACTAAATTTGCCTAAGGACGGTATTTTGGTGAGAATTTTACTAATTGAATTTTAAGGATATTGACAGATAGAGTTATCGCATTGTCACGTTAATTATTCATTTTAAACAACCATTTCTTTATGAAATAGTGTTGATCGCTTGATCATCTAATGTTGTATTCTGGTAATCTTCAACTTGAGTCGAGGCTACACACGCAACAACAGTTATTTAGTGTTGTATTCCGAAACTGTTCAAATTTGCCTTAGCGACAGTCATCTGGTGTTGTATTCGGGAGCTCTTCAACTGAAGCCTATGCTCCAGACGCAAAAACAATTATCTGGTGTTGTATTCTAAAACTGTTCATCTGCGCATAGTAAAGACTACAAAACACAGCAGTTTATCGGTTGAAGTATCCGTATGTTATTTTACTGTGCTCTGGTTGAATATAATCAGATACAACTTTTCAGTTGTGCTTGAGACAAGAAGAAGGGAACAGTAGGCTTTAAGGTTTTGTATCTGAATGTTTTTATCAGTCTGAAATAATTGAAACAGGAACATACTGTATCAAAATGCCGCTTTGAAGTTCCTCTGGTTGAAGGTACACAAAAGCAGTATCCGAATACTGTTAGCTGTGCATGAATATAGAGGAACAGAAAACATACGTCTGGTTGAGTATCCGAAAAATAGTTTACTGTGTTAAGTACAAAAATACACAGGAAAGCTAAGTTCTAGATACAAGAAAAGTACGAATTGCGTTCTTGCGTTGTCAATCTTAATGACTATTGTAAGATTTGCAATGATTAAAGTGAATGTTATAGAAAATGCTTGTCTACTTGTGATGGTGAGTTTTACCTTTACAACTGCCTCAAGTCCACCAGTGATGAGGCAACCCTTCGGTCCACAACTATGCAGAGATTTCCAAAGAGTTTACGAATGTTCAAACTACAACTTCACAACTCACTTACTTATTTGTCAGCTGCGAAACTGCACTTCAAGAACATTTAATTACAAGTTCAACAGTCGCAAGATACAGGTGAGACGTACTAAAAAGAATACTAAACGACTTTCTTATAAATACTAGTTGTGTGTTTCGGTATCTTACGAGCTAAAGCGATACCGACTTTTTGCACTGGCTGTAGTTATACACATTAATTCAAAATACTGTTTGATAATGTTTAATGAAATTGAAGTGGTGACAGAGGGATTTATCATCCAAAACTGTGTTCCACAGGAGATATTGCTTGTGGAAGATCAAGCAATATCTCCTTGGAGATATCGTTTTGACGGTAGATTTTTAACAATGCCCTGTTACAGTCAAATCCATGACATCGCAATTGATTTACGTCATCAAGTTATGACATCACAATGCTTAAACGTCATAAACAAGATGACGTCACAGTGCTATGACATCACTGCACTGAGAGTAGTGTAGTAGTGCAGTGTTCAGAAAAATACATTATTCACGGAATGGAAATGAGAAATGATTTTGGTTGATAAATATAATCTCACCCTCGTGTCTTCTGATATCAACACTCGTTGATAAAAGTAAAACTTGTGTTGATAAATTTGATTTCAGAAGACACTTGGGTGAGATTCTCTATATATTTCGAAAACAAATGTCATTTGAAAGGCAATTCACTACGTCAGCTACTGGATAACATGGTGGTAAAATAAATGATTACGTCATATCCTTGTTATATACTATGAATGATAAAGCACTTCATTTTATGTTGGATATACTAAGAATTATAAAGCACTTCAGTTTTATGTTGGATATATAAAGAATGATAAAACGTTTCAGTTTTATGTTGGATATACTAAGAATGATAAAGCACTTCAGTTTTATGTTGGATATGCTAAGATTGATAACACTTCAGTTTTATGTTGGATATACTAAGAATGATAAAGCACTTCAGTTTTATGTTGGATATGCTAAGATTGATAACACTTCAATTTTATGTTGAATATACTAAGAACGATAAAACACTTTAGTTTTGTTTGGGATATACTAAGAACGATAAAGCACTTCAGTTTTATGTTGGATATACTAAGAACGATAAAGGACTTCATTTTATGTTGGATATACTAAGAATGATAAAGCACTTCAGTTTTATTTTGGATATACTAAGAATTATAAAGCACTTCATTTTATGTTGGATATACTAAGATTGATAAAGCACTTCAGTTTTATTTTGGATATACTAAGAACGATAAAACACTTCAGTTTTGTTTAGGATATACTAAGAACGATAAATCACTTCAGTTTAATGTTGGATATACTAAGAACGATAAAGCACTTCAGTTTTATGTTGGATATACTAAGAACGATAAAGGACTTCAGTTTTTTTTTTTGGAAATACTCAGAAGGATACAGTTTAGGATTTAGTTTTGTGTTCGATATACTTTAAAGGAAAAATTACTTATTTAAGGGTTCCTTTTTGCGAATTTCTTATATCAGTTTCAAAAGTGTTCCATATTTAGATTGATTTTTTATTTCAATTCCAGATCACCTCAAAGCACAGAGGAAAAGTGTTTCGGGAGATACGTAAGTGGAATTATGAAAGTTATCTTAACCGGTTATCGTCAGGATCATATTTCTATCATTTTAATTAATACATACCTAAAGTAAACCGTACTAAATTTGGTCAAATCCTTTAAGACATTTCTTAAATTAATTTCATAACGGCACATTTTTTATAATGATAATATATCTATTAAGCCATTTCGTTTGGGTTGCAAACAAGAGATGTTAACTGTTACAAGTAGCTAAATGCCACCTCATTAAAACGATGAAACATTTATGGATAATCAAGTATCAAGCACAATACCTTGGTGACCGTTTTGTGTAAACAGTTGAGGTAGGGAAATGGATTCGCATATGTTCACACTTGCTTTAGAACTGATTTTTTATCATTAAAATACATTCTTTTTGTAAAACGTCGTTAGGTCTCACATTATCATTATATTTCTCTTTTCGAACAAGGGACGACATCCCTGGAACCTCGAATATTGCTGGTGTCTCACAGACGAGGACAAGACAGCTACCAGATGGACCTACCTGACGTCTCCCATCTCTCTTTATACAACCACCTCAAACAACAGGTAGTCTCAGCTCTCGTCTATCTCCACTCCACCAAGAAGCTGTTGGTCTCCAACAAGAAGAAGAACCACATCTACCAATACTCCCTGGACAGTTCCAGCCATAGAGTCATAGTGTCCAATCACTCCACACAGAAGTTCGGCCTTGACGAGTCAAGAGGCTTTGTCTTCTTCTTCAGCAAACGGGGGATCAGTTTTGATGGCTTTTTAGTAAGGATGCTGTTCAACCCGACAAACGTCACTGTCCTAAAGACTGTAAGAGGTTACGCGACTCAGCATCACGTGACTGTAGACAGCAAACAGGAGAAGCTCTACATGAAGGGGGAGTCCAGTTCAATCACTGTCTACTCGTATTCTGGGAAGGAATCCGGACACCTGTTCTCAGGGAATACTGGCCTTAGGAATATCAATTTACTGGCATTCGATCAGACGAATCTAGTCGTGTATTATTTCCGGTACAAAAAGCTCTTCAAGGTGTCACTTGAGGAGATTAATCCAATTGAAATACGACCGTTCAAGCGTAATGTACGACAAGTTGTTTTCCATGAAGGAACGTTGTACATTGCATTGTTGAGAGTCAAAACACTTTACGTCGTGGATCAAAGTGGCAAAAAGACATCAGTGCAGTTAAAATTTGATCGTTCCGATAGCTGGAATATATGTTTTATATCTTAGAATATACAACCTGCTTGTCATTTACTGGAGAAAATACGTTAGTGAGTAATAGTGACTCTAAAGGCACTCATCAAATTTTTATGAAACATTGCATGTGTGCCTTAAAATATTTTAAAATTCTGAAATTTGGATTCTACACCTTTTACTTGAAAACCCGTTGAATTTGAACTCTTTCGGGTAGAACTTTAAATACATGCGTCATATCTTTCTGAAACTTTGCTTGAATATAACCCACCTGCTGAAATGTAGCCCTTTTATATTTCTGATTTTTGGTAATTAATACCGTTTTCATGGAAACAAATTTGAATTTTGACGCTGTACGGGGGAGATTCGTTTCTGGAGTAAGTCATGCTAAACATATCTTTCTGAAACTGTACTGAATTGGTTCATTAGCAGTTTACATTTAAAATTATAAAGATGTTGCTAGGATTGTGCCATATGTTGAGAACTTGTGTCTATAAATAAAAGGTTACAAAGTGAAGTAGAAAGTGTTCAATCTTACTGAAGCGTCGGTAAAATATCAATGAGTTCTTGACTTCATGTCATCTCGTATAGACAGGGTTGAAGTTTTGATAATGCTAGTTTAAAGGTAATGTCAAGATTCTAAAACAATCATCAAGAAGTTGCTGGCAGTTCGTCATATGAATGAGGATAACGCGATATCTACCTGCTCAAAGCGATATCTACATAACTACATCATTACCCTGTAGAATTTTCACTTTCAATGCAGCGATGTAGGTCGGCACATCCTGGAATTGTGGTAACAATTTAAACAGCTGGGTGGACTGAGTAACGTGGACGAAGTGCCTTGCCCAGGGGCGCAACACCGTATGAAACCAAGTTCACATATTTTGGCGTCTCAACCGAGATTCGAACCCGGGCTTTTGCCTTGAGAAACCTGCATACTTATCACTGAAAACCCGTGTCTGCTAAATTATCACCAACATCTTTCCGTTATCAATGAATTTATCTTATCAAAGTTGGCGGTTAACCAGACTCTCCCTAGTAAATGGAAGAGAATAGTTTGCATGAACATTCTGAAGATGAGGTGAGGTGATTTTGGGTTTAATACCGTTTTCGCTAGCATTTCACCTACATCACAACTGCTAGCATTTAAAAAGGGAGAAAGCTCTCATTTCCATTGAGGCTACCCATTGCAGTGAAATATGTAAGCATCGGCTGGAACTGGCAAACCAGTGAAATTAGGTTAGGCTTTCAGACCTAAACATTACTGGTGTTGACCCGTATATTCCCAAGAAGTACAACTTTGCCTATTATTTTAAACTATATGCTATATTTGCAAAATTGGCTAGTTTTTAAACAGGTACACCGTGAGTTTTTTCCTTCACCTTTGTTAAAATTTATTTCATCGATAAGTTACCATTATCATCATAATGATAATTGATTCATTGGAGTAAATGTTACAGATATGAAGGCCCCATCATTAAAGCAATGGGATAATGAAGCGCGTCTTCTAGGCATACTTAGTTCTGGAAACTTCTGTAACCGAGATTCGAACCCGGGCTTTTGGCTTGAGAGGCCTGCATACTTATCACTGAAAAACCGTGTCCGCTGAATTATCACCAACATCTTTCCGTTATCAATGAATTTATCTTATCAAAGTTAACGAGACTGATCCTAGTAGTTGGTAGAATATAGTTTGCATGAACATTCTAGAGTTGAGGTGAGGTGATTTGTGGTTTAAAACCGTTTTCGCTAGCATCACAGCTGCATTTCCATTGGGGCTATCCATTGCAGTGAAATATGTTTGCATCGGCTGGAACTGGCAAACCAGTGAAATTAAGTTAAGGTTTGAGACCTAAACCTTTCTGGTGTTGACTTGTACATTCTCAAGAAGTACAACTTTGCGTATTCTTGTTGATTAGGACAATTGGTCATTTCTTCACAAAGGGTTTATGACGTCAGAAGCGCTCGCGAAATGACGTCATTGTTTTGTTGCCGCATTCGAAGGAATGATGTTGCATGCCCAGTAGCGAAAAGCCTAGTTTACGATGATATTTCACTCGAACTTTTTATTTTGTAAAAAATATCACATACAATTAAAACAATTTGCTCTCTCCGTGTAAAAACACGAACACAAATACGGATAATCCCACTTGCAAGCGGAATATTGACTCTAAAGTTACCAGTCGGATAGCTGGAAGTCAATGTATGTATTAATACATTGAAAACAGATTTCGGGTAAACAAATGCGACTCTAATCGTGAATTGATACCCTGTAAATCGGAGAAAACAGCCAATCAGAATCGAGTATCCAGCACTTTCATGGTAGAATTCTTCATAAAGCTCACTAAAGGGCGCCTTAAACTATAGAAATATATCAAGAAGCCTTAGGCTAAGGGAATTCATGGCCAGTAAACATTCCGAGTTAATGTGACACAGTCTTTATTCAGTGTCCAGCGCAGGAATTTGGAAATAAAAATACTTACAAAAAAATACATACACGATCACCTGAGGCCTTAATATCGCCTTAGAGCGGATATGTCATTTTAGTACGATTTCTCCGTATCTAACACAGTAACGCTTCTTGTATTTACTGGTAACACATCCTCCATGTCTTGACGTTATAAAGCATACATGTTACGTCAATTATATGTTCCTGTCACCTTCTTTCTTCTGTTGATTTAATGTGCGCTTTTCTTTGGTAAATTGTCGAAGGCAATAGCGCACACCAATATTTCGTAAGTTTCAGCTAATGAACAGTAATGCATATCACTTGATATTACCAACACAATCAATTGATATTACCAACGCAATCACTTGATATTACCAACACAATCACACGATATTACCAACGCAATCACTTGATATTACCAACACAATCACTTGATATTACCAACGCAATCACTTGATAATACCAACGCAATCACTTGATATTACCAACACAGTCACTTGATATTACCAACACAATCACTTTATATTACCAACGCAATCACTTGATATTTCCAATGCAATCACTTGATATAACCAATGCAATCACTTGATATTACCAACGCAATCACTTGATATTGCCAACGACACACTCTTTAATAATCCAACTTGTAAGTTATTTGATAAATGTGCAAGCATTCAGGCCTAAAGTCAACTAGATTAACTAAAAGAATTTAATTCAAAGTAGCAGTATATCCACATGACCTACAATATCCGAAATATTCAATATTTCCTTACAGACGGAAGAGCGAAAACGGTAGCCACTATGGTTTATGCAACGATGCTTAACTTGTGCTTAAATAAGCGGCTCAATTTTGAGGATTGCTTTAACAAACACATTTCGCCCTTTGTTCTCTGTTCAGAGCTTAGGTGAATTCAAAACTGCACAGTTTACAAGTTCAGTCGTTTTCAACAGTCAATACTTATCCGACATATGCAGAGTTATTTTTTAAAGAGTTGATTGAAGGTAAATTGTAAAGAATACGTAATATGTGAGTGCCAATGTCCCAAAGTGCCTTAAAATAGCCGATATGAGCGCGAAAATGCTTGCTATACTGCCTTTAAGTTACTAAGTTATCATCTCAGTACCCTGTTTTCACTGGAATGTGTATAATCATGTATTCATAAAATATTTATATCTGGAATGTCGTCAACATTTTCTTTTCGACAAGAAATAATGAATCTGTTCTTTAAAGAAGCAGTATCTTTGAAAATTTATTTCTTCAAATTCACTCTAATAATTGTATGCCAACAATGAGAAGTTGGGCCATTTATCGGGGCTACGACTTTGAAAACCATTGTTACGGTCTTACAAGGCATCATTGGTTAGTTTTATCATAAATCATAAAAAATGTGTGGACATTCTATACGTTATAATGATTTAAAATAAGTGAAAGTATAGCGAATTTGGTCATGCCATTCCCCGAAAAAAAATATAGCGGACCTATTGCCGATAGGAAGGACTCTTTAAGAAACTCCGAGTTGACATGCCCTGTTAACCATAAACCGGTGTACTTTTCATTGAGACTAGTCATTAGGAAAGCTGTATAGTGGCAAGTCTAAATTATACCAGAAGCCATTCACTAGAGGCGAGACACGAAGTGGCAGACATTCACCGATATTCAGAATATAATCTGCATGGCCTGTTCAATAGGTTATCCCTAACATCGTACTGTCACCAATATCGCTTTGACCCTGATCAGATCCGACGTAGGTCAAGGAAATAAAAAAAAGATCTATTATCTCGCATCGTCAGTTTTGCGCTTTAGAGGGAAAGTAGGGTTGGAAATTGATTATCCTCGTTGAAAATATCAGTAATGCCACCCTAAATGATATATACATCATATCTGTTATCGGAATTTGGAATAATCCTGTATTTAACACACATTATCAATATCACAAGAGCGAAACGACTGTAAAATGTTCAATAAAATGAACAGTGTATATAAGTAAATGAAAAATAAATTTCCCATTATTTAACCGGCATCACTAAATTATATTTTGATAGAAAATCCTCTGAATCTTTACCTTTCTTAATGTATTTCAATATCTAATATGTTTCATGTTGAGTATCCTTCAAAACCAAATATACTATATGCATGGAATAACACCATTTGGTAGAAGCTAGTTAGGTAGCAAAGGAAAATAAAGAAGCTATATCCAATTTCGTATCACTTCTGTGACAAACAATACTATTTTCAAACCATGAAGCATAGCGATATGTATAATTATCACTAACACAAGTGCACGCATTCATAGGGATTCAATGTTCCTGTACCACTTTAATCTCAAGAGCAGCAGTTTCAATAATGACACAACTGATACAAATCCTGTATCAATGGTACAGCTGTATAAATATTGTGTTTAGTTTTGTGCAGTTTTGAGATCAGCATAACCCGCTACAACAACATCACTTCGAGTCTAACAGTCAGGTTCCCACGGCAAAGATGATACATTTGATTGTGCATTTGATTTTGCTATTTAAATTGACCTTTTAATGTCGACCTGACGGGATGAACGTGATCCTTGAGCGGATTTTGTGATGTCATTATTTTGAATGTGTCATACAAACATACAGATACAGACTGAGACTAGTCACTCTTGTAAGTATGAAGGGGTACACCGCACTTATCTACTTCAACAAATTGGATTTTCTTTATTCAACCTCACAAATTGATTAGTCACATTTCAAAACCACCAAGGCTGAATACTTAAACCAGTTTGAAATTGTTTTTATTGAACCTTAATCCATTGTTAAGCCACAATAGACCTGTTCGAGGGGTGTTTTAAACAGGTGCGAGTTGCAAACTTCTTTTATATACACTCTCCGCTACACAGACCTAATTTGTTTGCGCACATTAAGATACATGATTTACTCAGAGTTGAATAAATACTTTAGACAATATTTCTAGAGCGGGTATGTTAGAAGAAAAGAATAATTAGGATACATTGGAAAGTACTCACACAGAGTAGATCCTTCAATAATAAACACAAGTTATAATTTCTTTTCAGCCATAGAAGAATGCAAATAGTAATGATCAAATATAGGACTAAATAGAACTATGAAACTAAGTTCATAATTGATATTAGTATCATAATACTTAGAAATTGAACAGAATTAATTCACCCGTTTTATTTTGTATTGGTTTATTCAATCCTATATGAGGAAGAAAGATGTCATGATGACGACGACGAAATGATGATGATGATGACGATGACGACGACGACGACGACGATGAGTAACCAGCTACCCCTCACACATAAGCCAACGAAGGGATGAATGCGTGTTAACAAACGGCTTCAGGCAGCACGGATAAAAGCCGCGGGTCTTATTGGTGGATTAGCACGTCACGTGACTGGAGTTTACACTACAAGCGGTACATAACAGTCTCATGGAGACATGGCTGTATAGCACGGAGAGGAATACACGTTTACTGACACGCTGTCTGACGCCAGGGTATCTCTAACGGAATGCCTTAGATCGGAATTATTATACAAGGGATACACTGACCCGTTTAGAAAGTTGGTGTGGTCTTTCATTTCAGGAGAGTTTGCCATAAATTTTATACCCCCTGGGTTGTGCCTGGTGCTGTGTTTAGAACGCGTGTACTCGTATTATTTATACAATGTTCGTGTGGACTTCACATTTTTAAGCTAAGTTGAACATTTTCTGACAATTTTTAGTATTAGGACAAACTTTATTATTGAATTGGGAATAATGTTTCATTGACATCGGGAGTCGTTGAGAGTGACATTGGAGTTAAGATTGAGAAGCAAAGTCAGCAAATTCAAGACAGGCAATAGAACGAGTATTCGATTTTTTTAAACAAAGAACTAGTAATTTCAGAAAGCTTATACATGTTGTAAAAAAGGCAGGTCTTTCATACAACATAGGAGGCTCAAAGTTCATTTAACATCGTCTTCGAGGAAATGCACAAGAGTTTAGAACTGTCTACGCTTTGTTAAACAGAAGACTCAAAATCATTCAGTGATCTCACATTACGGTTACGCCACCTGAAACTGAGGCACGACTTTACAATGCTGTCTCCGATGCCCGAAGAGTCCCTCGAAGGAGAAACTGTCGCAGGGGACAGCGTAACGGGGGATGCTGTTTTAACAGACGTGTCGGACACTGAGTTGGAAGGGGTGGTGGTCGATTGTTTAGTTGGGCACGAGGGGGCACCGACTCCCTCTCATGGTCAAGTATCTCAGCGGACACCATCACATCATTCCGCAGGAACCAACGGAATGTCTTCAGACAGTGTTCAACAGACACCGGGAACACCAATAGATAAAGATGCTGAGGTGTTATATTTGAAAGCAGCTAAGGACCCGAAGGAAGTTAATCAAGGGGGAAAACAAAAAAGGGGGTAAGTAACAATATATTTTATTGATAATGATATTAATGATAATTACAACTCATTATTGTCCTAAATACATTGTAGGATGGAAATTGTTGTGAGCTTACGGCACCGGCAAGCCACTGTGCAGTGTCAGCCCAAGCGATGTTCTATCCTTTTCATTGCGTAACGACAAGCAGGAAAGCATAATATTTTACCTTTTAACGTCTCCTGTTATGACACGACCGGCAATTGAACACCAGTCTCAACGTTTTACCAAATGAGCTTCGTCCCGATATAACGATATCGATATCTAATGTTCATAATGTAATGTTGAGCCTATTTCCTGTCTTGGTGAAAACTACCTTACATCCCCTACCCCTACCCCAAACACCCTTCCCCCACAAAATATTTCATATTTTATTCTCGTTAACACTCAGTTATTTGAGTTCATAATTATTACGTAAGTTTATCGTTGAAAAGGCGCCTTGGACGCTGGTGTACCGTTACAGTTGATCCGCCAAGAGTTTAACATAAATAGCTAGCAATGGTATCTGATTAGTATTAAACGGATATTAAGCTTATTACCAAACACTGCTTTAGCATATTTACCTACCGCCATTTCTTTGATATTCTATTAAACTTTCACGCTGTACCTCATAATACGATTAGACGTAATTATGCTGATATATTCTCATACCACGTAATAATTACGTCTCATGTGATTTATTAACTGTTTCTCATTTAAAAGCACCTCCGCCAGTGTCATTGCAATCCGAAATACTGTTCTAATTTCAATTCAAGCAATTCTTTAAAACTTTCGACTGTGTCATGTCTAAGCTGTGATTTGACAAGATGACGGAACCGTAATTTGATGCAACTTCGCCTTTTTAGTATTTCAATTTAAAGGCGTGATTCCTCTAGAGTGGCTTAATGAAAACTGTTGAATAAGAATGATATATTGTGGATGTGCGTCGTTTTGAAACATTACGTTTAATCATCGTTGACTTGATCAACTTATATATCAACGAAGTCTCATTCAACAGTAGCTCTAATGCATTGATTTCCGCTTAAAAGGCGCATAGTTTGTTTGTCACTGTCCGATTTTCGATCACAAATAACAAATTTAGGCGGCTTTTTCCTCACTATGCAGAAATGATAAACATTGAAATGGTAATTTTAAGATACAATCAGTAGTTTTCGATATAACAACACCATTTCTATAGTTTGAAATATTTGACCTCAACAAGATCCTATGTGTCCCTTTAATTGATACAAATGGAATAAAACTTGTAAAATTTTATTGAGACTGTAAATAAAGCTGTGCTTGCATATAAGGATATAAATTTATCTATAAACTTATAGACCCTTCTTTGAGTCAGAGAACAGATTTACAGTTCATTATTAAAATGACATGAGTAAGTGAGCTACTCTAAAGCGGAGTACAATGAACTTTGAACTAATTTGGGTCAGTACAGGGATCTATTGCATTTCAATACTGACATTCCTTATAATAAATTCAAATTCTTATCTATACACTACAGGATAGCGAAGCTATAAGTTATTGATCTGTTGGCACATTCTTTGCTTGCAATATAATGCCTCGTTTTTATATTTTTCTTTAAATTCTCGACGATTTAAGGCGATTGATAATTGAAAATCAAATGAAATTTTCCTAAATAACACTTTAACGTGATTTACTTGTTTGTAAGTTAGTTATGTTGGTTTGGTCATATTTGAATTTGTAAATTGTCATATTTGTTTCTACGTACATGTATGACAAGCTTGGAATAAACTGCAAAAGCATATGCGTCCTGACACGTTCTCTTGTGAGTGCATAATCCGAGAAATTCACATACGAATTCTACAGCATATAAATCGAATTTGAGTAACATGTGTTCTTGTTTAGAAACAAATACGTGGATTACAACTTCGTTATTCGGAGAACGCGACGCTTCTTGTGTCGTTCTCGTATTTCCATGTTTATGAATATTCTCAGTGAAATTGTGTTTGCTTAATCCTGAGAGATTCAACACTTCATATTAAGGTCAAGATGGGTATGATATAAAGCATAGATAAAATCTAAGACTTTCTGACTGCAATCAGCATTTTAGGCCAAATTCATGACAAAATAAAGTTTTCAACGAGAACCGAAATTCATTCTGAAATACCTATATAGTGGTAAGTATCGTGTATCCAATACTACAAATACTAGGTATCTGACACAATCTATTTTTATATCGGCTTTCCGTGCGTAAAATTACGTTTCTGTAACTAGTGCGTTTGATTCAAAGACGCCATTGATCATGTTTGGCATGTTACAGCTCAGTGTTTCTTTAAATGTCAAAATGATTCTTAAAGAATCAACACTTAATATTGAGGTCAAGAGGGATATTTTAAGATACTGTATTAAAGTAACCTGTGACTTTCAAAATTCACTCGTACATGGGAAGGTGAATCTTGAAGGTTGCGGAATGAAGCGGAATAAATAGTCCGTTTTGTAATGTCAGTATCCGATTAACAAAGCTCCGCCCTATCAGATTTGAGCTAAGTGCACAAGAACGCGGTTGCGGCCTTCCTGTAGTCAAAACATTACTACACTTATATCTCTGCAATGCATTTTCTGTTTGATATTGTTAGATATTATTAAATCTGTGTTTAATAAATTTTGGATGAAATACTATACTATCTAACTCACCTAATCTCAATCCCTGCAAAAATATGATGTAAAAACAATCTTGAAAGTGTTGATTAACACCTTTTTATCTTTTGAAAGCAACAATGTCTTGTAGACTAACAGTTAGTATCTGTCAAATACATTTTCAAGCATCCTATCTTAAGAATAGAAAAAAGCTATCCAAGAGGAATGCTCACCAAATATGATTTTGCGTTCAAGAAGGTTATGTATCAGGCTAGGTTTATTTTAAGAGGTGTTTCGTAATTTAAAGATAATTTCTTGGCGTTGGCAAGTACCAACACTGTATATGGATGTACGAGTAATAATTTCGTTATTTAATGTCAAATACAACAATAAGAATAGTTTTTAACCGAAAAAAGAATTTCACCTTTTTGTGTGTATAAAAGTAGAAATTGCACATCACATATGATAAATACTAAATATGTGATACAGAAAGAAAACCCGAATCTAATTTTCTCTCGGTTTTTCATACGTTTTACATTTACGTATCTGTAATTTGTTCGCAAAATTTTAAACAGCATTGACTACGTTTGTGAAATGAAGCTCATGACAGATTAGTGTATGTTCAAAGGGAAAGTAGTGCGTTTCTAGGTAAACACAGCGATCGCAAGAAATGAAAAATAAATGTCTTTTTAACAACAGTAGCAGTACTTAAACATGTTCGGGTAAGCTACGCCAGTATTCCTAGATTGTATCACTTATATCGCGGCTGCTAGTGCAGGCCCGCAACACCATTGTTGGCATGCATTTCGGTGAAACCTGCGTTTATCGGCTGGAACTAGCTAACAATGAGTGTTACTGCCTTTCTGCGTGTAGAATAGTTCACTGCTGCACACATGATGATGTATTGGAAACATTTTGGGCAAATATCAATTTGGGAAATGTAAAAAATACAATTTACCAAAAATACGTGCTACATGTACCTCCCCTTTTAAGCAAAATAGATAAAAAAACTGCTGTCTGTTGGTGACACGCAAAGAAGCCACGCGTGTATGATTCTAACGAATCCCGATATTTTGCTTACACGCGAAGTTAAAACATGCATTGTGAAAGATGGGAGTCATGGTGTGCCGTTACAGATTTCTTGTTCAAGATATGCTTTCTGAAACGCCCTCCGAGTCAAAAGGTTTTCCATATCTGCTGTATCGCAGCCAGTGCATATAAAACTAGTATTAATGTAGGCCTATATGGAGGTGTGTTTCAGTAATAATATGGTTTCAGTGATTATGGCGTTTTCAGTCTCGTCTAAATCCGATCTAGAGCGCCCAGATTACAGACACTAAAGTTCAGATTACTAGCCATGTTGTTTGGCACACTTTGTGATTGTCTGTTAAGGAAGTGTATTCAAGTAACACGATATCCTTAAATATCATGTGTTTTACAACTGAATGAGCGAATGTATAAGGGGCATTTGTCTTATGTTATTTTAATCGAACGTGTGGCCTTTTTGAATGTACCTCTACAATGTATATCTTAACTATCGTGGATGTTTTTCACTTCTCAAGGTATGAACACTGTGCGTGTTATATGGTATAAAAGGATAGACGTCCGAGTGATGATGTCTATAATTTGCAAAAGAAGCTACCTGTTACTTTTACAGATACTAGAATTAGCAAAGCATTTTGGTGACACCCAATCTGTTAAAGATCCATTTTCAACTTTGCATTCGTAATAACTCCGTTTTCATATATCGCACATACGACTATACAGTTCTGTAGAAAAATCTTTCAACAATTTTTTGAGACCATAAAAAGAATTTATAATCAACGAGAAGGTATTTAATTTTAATTTCAAAGTATACCACCCTCCAAAACTTGCCGTAGCCATAAACGAACCCACAATCCGTGACGTCACAGTTTTATGTGTAGGATTTACCATACTTCCTGTTTATCGCGATGTCATTGTTATGGCTTCCGATCACGATGATGGATATTTATTTATAATTTATTCGAGCAGATAAACGTATATTCTATCGAACTAAATGATTTTCCAATAAATGAAAACGTTTCCTTACCTCCAAACTTTCTAAGAGTTTTCGAATCGGTCTCCGCGAACGTCTTAAATCGGGCATCTTTGTTTACATCCTCTGTTTACGCCCCACAATCCTTCGCGATCTTGCAAATAATACGCCCCGTCTATTTATAGTACCACGTCGATTCGGGAATGCCCTTTCGTTTAATTGTAATTATTTTAATGAATTTTGGTCCGATTGTCGTTTTGTTTGAATTAAATGTTTTCTTGTTTTGCAATGAATACGTTAAAATTACTTAGAACATTATGCAAAGATGAAAATGGATCTTTAATGCATTTTAACGCCGATGGTGTACAATGATGTTTCTTAGATCCCTTAGTCACTACATCACCTAAATGAGGCCTTTGATGTTGTCCTTCAGTGTCGTGATGTAGTTAGGTAAAACAGAAAAAAAGATCACAGTTGATGCCATTCTATTGAATATTGTGCTCTTGATCCATGGCTAAAGTTTATTTTTGTTAAAGATATTTTATTTCTCACGATGTAGATTCAAATTCCAAAAAGGCGTTGCTTGACAGGAATATTTCTTTACTATCTCAAGAATCATTGTCACTTTACTAGAGTAAATAGCAATAAAATGTTTATCTCTCTTCAGTGAACAACTATTATTATCAGTGGAATTCTTTTATCAGTTTTCCAGAAACAACACCTGCTTTGTAAAAGATAAAACTTTCATATCGGGAAAAAAATAATATGCAATAACAACCGTAGGCGTTACTATCTAAAGTGCTAAAAGCCTTGATTAATTCTGATTTATAACATGATTTTTATACGAATTTTAAAGATATTTACAAAATATAATTTACTATACAAGAAGTTATTGCCCCCTCGTCGATAACGTATTGACAGACGTTTTACTCCATTAAATTCGTAAATGGAAGTAACTATGTATTTCGATACCCGATTTTATAAGAATAAGATTGCTAAAATAATTGAGTTTTTCAATAAAGATGCCTTTGGAAATGTTTGTTCCTTCACAGTCCGTTCGTCTAGTATTACAAAGATAGGTTTTCTCTGACCGATCCATAAGACCTTGGTACATTTTAGAAAAACTTTTCGAGTTGTGAATATCAATGGCTATCTAATTGGTCACTTTCAAACGGTTTTAAGGCAGAACAAAACACATTTTGTAAAGTCTATTTCTGAAGTATGAATGCTGTCGACAACATCCCGACACATTAAAACTCGATTTCCTAGAAAACATTAAATCTTGATTTAAATTGTGTTTCATTTAAACTAATTGGGTCCATTGAGTTGCATTTTGGGGGTGTTTTTCGGATTATTATCACCATGGCACTCTGTTTTCAACAGTTGGGGCGAATATGCAAGTTTGGCCTGATATGAAATACCATCTCACATTTTATTTTGGCACAAATAAAAGCCGCATAAAATTGTGTGAAAAAATTGTCAATGACATTTTAATTTAATTGTGCGTACTTGGGATGTGTGCGTGTCTCTCACAACTTTAGACTGGTACGGAAGCGCAGACCATGACATTTTAACAATATATAGTTACGTTGACAAGCCGACGCCAAGCTGACCTTATGTCGGTGAAACTTAAGAATGTTCCCTCAAGCTTTCCTTCATAATTACAGTTTCATTTTTTAATTTTGGTTTCAGCTAATTTTAGAGACCAAGGAAGCGAGTTGAGCTTTTCGCATAGTTTGTCGTCCGCCCTTGAACTTCATTTTCTAAGCTCTCCTCAAGAATTTCTCCAAGAATCCCTTAAATCTTAAGGATGTGTTAATAGGATATATGCATTGGGAACTCAAACACTCCTGTGTTTCTTGGTGATTGAAGTCGTCACAATGAATGAGATAACAACAAAATATGTTAACTTTTATTTGAAGTATAAATACACGTAAACTATCTGATTGGTAGTGACAATGATTCTTAAATGATAGTAAATGATAAACTAGGAAACTCTGGCACCGATATTCAAAACAGAATGAAACAGAAAATAACGTTTTTGAAAATGTGAAATATTTTCAAATAAACTTTTATCTAAAAGCAATCATTCAGTTAAAGAGAAAACTGTTTACCCTAACTACATCACTTCATTTCTAATGATCTAAAATCAATACAAAATTGATGTATATCATGGATTTTTATTAATTTCTAGTTTCGATCACACGTTTTTTAAAGGTATAGGAAACTGTCTCCATTGATTATTCATCTCATGCAATTTCTTTCCATGGTGAAAACATTTCGACATGTAAAGAAACAATTTCAAAAAGGACATTAGATAGACCAGCTTACTGAAATTGGACACTTGGACTTAAGAAGTCTTAAGTTTGAAACACATGAACAGGTAAATAACATATATCAACCTTTTGACCTAATCGCCCGGGTGGTTCAGAAACCATTCATCTATGTATCAAAACCGAAATTTAAGTTATGAGGCGTTATCACTTTTGATATATTCACGCTTGGGTGCATTGGTACTTCGACTTAATAGAGTAATATATTTTATTGCAAGACAATATTTGTATCAACGGCAAGTCTGTTCTTGAATGTTTTTGTTATTCTATTTTTCTGTTTTGTAAACATGAACAGATCCAGAGTTCAAGAATACACCAACACGGCCGCATGAATCCACTTACTCTTACGTTAAGCCCTGTAGAGCATACAGATACTTATTGACAACAACTTTGACTCAAGCATGTCAACTTCTCATTAACCTTTTCAACTCAACGGTCACAGATGGACTAGCAACTAAATCGGAATGCGCCGTTGTCTAAACCTGTTTCTGATTGCAAGTATCTTTGATTGTGTCTTTGTTGACGGGGTCGCACCTGGGAGTCACCAATAAGTATTTCTGAAAGATCATTGGGGTATCAACGGAGGCTACCATTGTTGTTGCAAAGAATTAAACAGTTGACATTTGAACTTTGGTAATGAATTAATTTACATACACTTCAAAGCGCAAGTGCCACCTTTATGGAAAGATTAATGTCTTCTAATGTTCCCCAATTATCCTGAGTTTAGGCCAAATATATTATCTTCAAAGGGTCAAAACATCTCATTACTCTACACGATCATCCGTACTAGTAGAAGAGTCAAAATTCAAATACGGTCAATTATTATAATATTAATTAATTGCAATTATTGTAGACATTGATTTTTGTGAAACAAGTGATACTTTGTCTCTATGGAAAGAATTGTTTAGAAGGCACTGAAGCACTTTATTTGGAAAACTTTATTTTTTTAATTTCCTGATTAATTTCTGTATATGATTAGTGTATTTACTTAAGAGGGTCAAACATATGACTACCCGATCAAGAAAACCCGTAGTTGTACAAGAAATTAACAGGTATCAAACAAATATGCATGCGACAATATGTTAAAGCATGATATTGAGTTCGAGAGAGGAACCTGAAACTGAACTTGCAATTAGTAAGTTTGTTTAAAGACTCATTTAAAATATTGCCTTGCAATTTGTAATCTTTGCTCTACTTTCCGTTAGGTTTCTCTCAATGTTCCTAAGAAATTGTTTTCAGTGCCTATGAGATAAACAGATTTAGTGAGCCTTTTTAGGTTGACTAACGGCAGAATGTTTTATCATGGCTGCAAGAAAATCTACGGGTTTGGTTACACTTTTAGATTTTTGTGTTTTTAAGAATCACATTAAACAGTCAAAAGAATGTTATAAGGTTATGAGCATTTGGTCGATGAACTTTTGCAAATATGGAAATGTGATATCAGCATGATGAATTTTCAAACACGAAAATTTAAATTAATTTGTCGAATGGGAATAATCATGATGGTCTTAGCAATCTCTATGTTTTAAAAATCAGTTAAATTTCAAGAAAAGTGTTGGTTTAATTCGATATGTTTGCTTCTGAATAATTAGATTCTTTACCAAACTGAAATTTAATGGACAAAATTTATCATTTACCAAATAAAAAGATCTGTTAAAAAACATTTTATTTACGTAAATGTTACAATTTCAAAACGCATTTCATAATTTCCTAAACGATGAAACCTCTTACTTCAGGTATATTTTACATAAACGTCTAACTCTGTATTTGGGTCATGAAACGTTTAGCTGACCCCGGGTGTGAAACGTACCAAGCAAGGGTGAATACAGAGACGGTTGTGACGAAGCTATTTGAATGAATGGAATGGTATCATAAATCCTGCAGTGTCTAGCCTAGCTGATTTGGCAATACCGGTGTGATTCGTCTAAGTGTCCAAATATATTTGTAAGGGCTTTAAGAGACGTTTACATGCGCTGTAGTGCTCAGTCAATAATGACGGATGGACGCTTGAGTCAATCGTTGAATCATAATTGGTCCTTGTGTCACATGATCTTCCATTCAGGAGTGACTAAGCTAGGTCTAAAAGTACACAAACTCGCAGGGTATGGAAACTTAATAGGGCCATCCTCTCAGTATGTAATCATTCACGATGCGATACACGGACGTCACATCAATGTTTGTCATTATCTATAAATGGATTTTCATTTCTTCTTTCAATTAACATTTAATGGTTATTTGTGTTAAAAATGACATCCAAAACTCTTCACGTAATTGAAGATTACGCATAGTCTCTTTGCTTTAGGAAAGGAAAATAGTCACGATTATTATCAATAAAGGCTGTTTTCTTTAAAGACGAGTGATTTGTAGATACATGTAAATAGCAAATATGAGTTGTATTTTAGCGGACATGTTGTGTATCATAAGAAAAGCAATAAGGAAAAAATCGGCAACTTGAAAAGCAACTCGATTCATAAAAAGGGGCGATAAAATTTCCTACATATAATATTTATTAGAGATTTTGTTTATACATGCTACAATCATTATCTAAGCAGATACAAAAACTTAAAAAGCTTCTGGTCATTTATACTTCTTCTAAAAGATCTAGTCTACAAACATCCTTAATAAAAATAGATAAAAATACTAAGAATAATGGTTGTCTACAAGGAGAGGGGATAATTTGATTGAATATGATATTTTTTTCAATCAAAATCGCAATGTAATGTTTGTACGGAGATAGAAATAATACGGACATTCATTATGATCCCATAAAAATCATCCTCACATCTATTCAATACAATGAGAAAATCTCGGTTAGTTCCTTTCAAGCAGTACTATCCAACTCTTTTATAAATAAATTAATAATTCAATTCAAAGTGAAACATAGTATGTTTCATGAATTTTGTATATAGCTGAAATAGAGTCAAGATATCATATGACTTGAGTTGAGTTCAAATCGCCTATTCAGAATTGCATCTTTATCCCTTATTAATTCCAAATTTGCTTGTTTTCGATTGTAGATACAAAAGGCCATATAAATGGTAGAAGTCGAAATTCTGCGTCCCATTTACATGTTTATTATCTAAATGCAATACCAACCTATATTTACAATTGTGTCTGCTCTTGATAGGTTTCCAAAATTACGTTTAAATCATTGGCGTGCGCCATAGTCCAGTTTTCAATCCTGAATCTCGACTTCTTTTCCTATTTATTGTCACTATGCGAAATGAGATGTTAATTTTCAGAAACAACCCAAAGTTTTATACGAAATAACACCGTTTACGAAGTTTGACATATTTGACCCCCAACAACATACTCTTTGTCCTTTTAAGAAGTATACCCTTAGCTCATTGACACAGTTGTTGTGACCACCCATGCATGGGGGTCGTGAATGTTGCGGAAGGCATTGCGCAACTCGCAATGTACTGTGAGTAATTCTACCCTTTTAAGATCTGAACTGGCTGTTGGGGTCACCTATTTACTCACGATTAAATCTGATTCAGAACGCTTACTTGCAAAACATTTGTTGTGGAGACACGCATGAATGAGGTATCTGTTATATTTAGAACAGTGTCGTCATACTAGACGATGTAATGACAACGATCGATGCTCGTCAAATAAACTAGTCATTCGGGAGTTGAAGATAATCACATACAAGCGAAAATCGTGTTAATTGATATGAAATATTTGAAAAGGTTCTACAGAAGGGTAGAAGGAGAAGAGATTTTTTTCAACATGTTCCGTAAAATAAATAAACGGTTATGTCGATGATTTATCTGCTATTTATAGGAAACGGTTGTCATAGAATCCAGTTTTAATTGTGAAATTACAGATGTGGAGATTATCGAATACTTTGAACTAGTGACTCTGAGTTTGTGACACCATGTACAGAAGAAAAACGTGTTGATGATTAAGATGTATTCAAAAGAAAGTGTAAACTGTATTTAGTCATATCTTCATGCGTGTTTTCATAAATATTAACATCACACAATTACAGCGAAAATTATTTTCAGAGGGTAAAACATCTCATTTCTGAACCCTTTCCTCCCGAAATGAAATATCCATGAATCAACATGAACAACTAGCGGAGATTTTTAATACCTTGTAATCATTTGAGGTACGGTAAAGGATTCGCATTGGTTAACCGATAAAACTGCTTTTTCGATCAATTACACATTGTCTATTCAATATTTCAAGATTAGGAATTGGGATTAAGAAATTGTGCTGCATATCTATCTCAGGTTATCTTCATATTATTATTTAACTTAACTACGATGCTTTTGACAGTTTCTTGAAATTTAATCAGTATGTCTTTGTAATAGTCCTTACCCCCACAAACAATCGGGAGTGCTCCACATACGTCGTCGTAGGAAAGAGCTGCAATTATCTACATCTGTATATTTCAACGGTCCTTGCCCAAAGGAATGAAAACGACATGCTCTCGTCAGAAGTGAAGCTGCACGTGCAGATCGTGGGAATGCGCACTAGTGCGATTTTCACGAGCTCTATACGTTTTCATTTGATGTCAATTTCTTATGTGACGCAATCGCCGTCTTATAGTTTGTAATCAATTGAATAACGATGTTCAGATTATCTAATTATTCAAATTTCAATCTAATTATCTTCATGGTCATCCTTCCTTTAAGTCTGTCGGTTGTTTAGTCGTTACAAGAGTTTTAAAGCACGCCGCTTCGCTTCGTTGTTTAACCAACGACTAAACAACAGACAATCGCAGTCTCACTAACACGTGGACTGGCTGTCCTGACGGTCAAGTGATTGGATATATACATGGAACATGGGTGATAAAGACATGGATAGTTATGTGATAAGGTTAGTTCTTGTAATAGAATTATCTGTCTGCCTGTCTTGTAAAGGGTTGCAATCTGTTATTGTGGGGCTTATTCGACTGAACATGTTTTTATTGCCTTGTTATTTAAAATCTAATGTTTCAACGCACACTGAAAATTTTCATTGGGATCATTTTAATAAAACGACGCAAATGGCTGAAATATTACCCAAGCGGCGTTAAGCAAAAACTCACTCACTCATTTTACTCACATAAATAAGTAAGTTAAAGGACAACCAAAAATTTAATTATCATTATAATATGCACCATTATATGATATTTTCTATTCTAAGAATCGTAAATCGAAGTGGTTCGTAACTATTTATGTTTAGACTATCTAATAAAGCAATGCGGTTTATGGTTTTTATTTTTCAGCGGTTTAAGTTACTGTAGTGTAATAATATATCTATATACAGCAGTTATAAATAAGTTTATTGCCTCCGTTTGTGCGGCGTCCGTAAAAATAGTTTTTGCTGTCCTCACAATCGTATCTGATCACAAAGGAAACTCTCTCAGCAATTTCCCTTTGTGTGCGATAAATATACAGTGTGAAATCGTTCCCTACAAATTGAATCAAAATTGCAGTTACGCAAAACAAAATTGAAAACCGTCAACTAAAGTTTTACGCTAAGGTCAAGGTTATATGTTAATAGTTCACATTCTTTAATTTGGGTGATTTTGATATTTGTGAATGATTTGGTATCAAGTTCGCTGTCGCTCGGGTAACAAGACCAGACTCGTTTTGAAAAAGTCATATGATAAACGACCTCGAATTATGATCAATACGTGTTGCACATTCACTCCCCTGGGGGGAATTATGCTGAAAAAAATTAAGCTATAATCACCATTTTCTGTATAGTGAAATATTAAATCTAATATCTGCTTGGTCTATCAACCCCGAAAAGCTCGTGGAAGCGATAAGCATTCCATGTGGTGTTTTCATAAAGGCCTGTAGAGAAACGTTGCTTTCATAATGTTGAAAATTCATCTATTTACAACATTTATCAGTTTGAGCGTAACGAATTCATACACCACATTTCGTCGAGATGATCCAAAGTAAACAAAATAATAATGCAATACAAAATAGCTTTATGAAAAAGCACAATGCATAATGATTTTGGAAAAAGAAGAGAAAAATCAACAACCATTTGCGTACAGGCGGACGTAGGAGATTAAGTGTCATAAGAAATACAACGAACAACATACATGTAACCTCAAAATGTAAGGAATCTGTAAATATATGCATTCGATTTCTCAATAACCAAGTGATTTACACATAGCAATGCGTCATTGTTTATTGTAAACTTGCCAAATGTTTATAACAGATTTAGCATTATTTTTTAACTGTAAGCACATTAAATACGAGGAAAGTATCCAAATGTATAATGTACTGTAAAAGTCTCTACAATCGTGCTAGTTAACTAAATACCTTCCAAGGAGTCTTCTTTATCAAGTCAAGACAGCTGATAAAGGTGATACAATACTATTCAAAGATGTTGATTAAACATGAAAAAACTGCTATCATTATCATCATAGATAATCAAGATAGACTTTTTGAAAGTGAAAGATCCAGTTCACCACTGAGCTCTAACATGCTGTAAAGATATCCTAAACTTTATCAAATTAACTTTATTTCTATAAAGAATATCATAATGATATGCAACAGATTAATAATTTTTTAAGAATAAGAAGGAATGTAGTAATCATCTAATAAAAACTTCATTTGTTTTATTTTGTACAAGGTTCCCGCTAAGAAGTAGGTCGACTTGAAATAAAACTCGTTGCTTAAGTGGCATAACAGAAATTCAAGGTGTTAAGATGAGGACTGAAATATTAAAGGTCTTTAATTTTTTTCTGGCAGAGTAGGGGAAGGATAGGGAATGTGATCCGAGGTTCGAATCAGGGCATCTTTAGAATCGGGCAGAAACCGCAAGCTCACCGCATGATCTTTAGGGCTTGACATCGATTAAAATAAATAAAAGAGACAATGAAAAGTGTAGGTCTATATACGCGGTAACCCCTCTTAAGTCAGCAAATTAATTTGTTTAGCAACATAAAATAGAATAAAACATACATCGTAAGGAACTGCCACCATGTACAAGAGAAAAGGAAATACAATTGATGTAGCTAGGAGTGTATTCTGTAAAAGCCTACTTTTCTAGCACATGTTTAGTGAAGTTATCAATGGTTTATTGTCACTTATCATAAGATGTCCAAATTTGTTGACATATACAATATTTACAGTTATAATTATCCTATGTGTACTCACAGACCTCGAAAGATAGGTGGGCTGTATATACAAACTGAACCCTGTCTAGCTTCATATGCCACCGAACGCTTGGCTTCTGCACTCCGTTGTATATCTATACTATGTTGTTAAAGAGTTTAGGGGGCAGTAGCATGTTTATAGAAATATTCATTTAGTTAGTTTCCATTCCTTACAATATTTTTCCAATTCATTAATTTCTGTTTGTAATCCCCGTACTGTGCTTGAGAAGAGTATTATATCATCTGCAAATAAAAGGAGAAATAACTGCACTATGTCTGGGTGTAATTGAATACTATTTGAACAATTTTCATGAATCTGGATTGCTAGTTCATTAATAAAGAAAGAGAATAGAAATGGACTCAAGATACACCCTTGTCGGACTCCTATTTGGCTTTCAAAAGTTTCAGATATAAGATAATTGTTTCTCACGCATCTCCTACAGGAACAGTAACCTACATTTTAGATAAATATTAAAATACATTTGGCAAACACCTATCTGTATCAGGGAGAATATGTAGAAATGAATATTTCTATAAACATGCTACTGCCCCTGGCTCTACAAATTATCAGTTTCAAATAAATGTTTCTATTTCAGAATGTTCAAACAACCTTTATGCAATGAAAATTATTTATCATTGTTGAATGTTGAAAATTTAGAATTTTGCTTTCAAGATTTCGCTGCTCCTCTCATGACTTATTAATTGAAACCGGTAGGTATATTGGTTTGGAAAAAGAACATAGACTATGTCAAATGTGTAATTTAAATGAAATTGAAGATGAGTATCATTTTCTTTGTGTCTGTCCAGCCTATCTCGATTTGAGGCCTATGTATATCAAAAAATATTATTTTACGTATCATAATATCTATAAATTCATATCATTACTAAGCTGTTCTAGCAAAATGCATGTCGAAAATCTAGCAATGTTTCTGTACCATGCCTTTAAACGTAGAACGAATGTACTCTCTACTGCCTAATGTGTGTTTACAATAGTGTGCACCCACGTTTGCGATTGCTATATGCGATAGTTCTGGATATAAACAAAAGCGGTTATATTGATGTAATTGTATATGTTGTTTTTAACCTTCCAAACTAGTAAGGGTGACATACATCATGTCTTTGCACCATTGAGACACTGTTGTAACCTTCTACTGCGATACCGATACACTATTGTGATCCACTTTTTCTATTGATATAGTTCTAAATAACAACGGGTAAACTGATGTTGTTATATATTTTGTTTCTATTCTTTCAAACCAATAGGGGTGACTAATGACTTATTTTCACAATGGCGATTGTCTATTTCAACCTAATATTGTGATAGTGATATACTATTGTGATATTATGATAGTTCTGGATAAAAAAAAACCCAGGTATATTGGTGTTGTTTTATATGTTGTTCTTAACCTTTTAAACCAGTTTAAAGCCGCTAATGGCTAAACTATTGCCCACGTGGCGTTAAACAATAACTCACTCACTCACTCAAACCAGTTTGGGCGACTTATGACTTGCTTGTAATCCACTAGTATGACCCAATAGAACGCGTATATTGATGTTGCTCCATATGTTGTTCTAAATAAAATGTTGTCGTTGTTGATGTTGTTGCTGATGTTGTTGCAGGACGGAGGAGGCTGACCTCATGAAGGCCCTCGAGAGACAGCTGAGCTCAACTGTGGAACCCGACACGCCCATCACGTACAAAATGTTCAAGAAGGCGTTGAAGATCAAAGATGTAGGTCTATAACGAATGAATCCTATAGATATTGAATCTTATATCACACGACACGACTATCAGTAGTTACATGTACAGGGATACGTTTCAGTCGCCAATGTTTTTGTAGCTGTACTTCTAATGTTATCATATCCAATATTTTTATAGATATTTACGACCGCATCCAATAGTGAAGTAATTAATGTACAATGAAGGTTATCGGTTACCAGTTGTTTCATGGCTTCTAACTGTCACCTTCGTCCTTTAAAATTTATCCTTACACATATTATCACATATTATACCGTCAACCTTTCCCAAATACATAAAAAAATTAAAGTTGTTGAAACCAATAATACATGTTTGCAGTGGCATCACCTAGTTTATGAACCTACATATGTCACAGTCACCAATGGTTTCCTTTTTTCTGCTATGGCTAAGTCGTAAATATCAAATTGTATATAAATGTTATAGTTGATTTCACGTGCACCTGTACATTGTTTCTGTACATTGCTATTCACAGTCGTATTTCGGCGAGCACTTCTTCCGAGTGTTTGATACAGACAAGAGTCAGACAATCGAGGTCTCAGAGCTCCTCGCAGCATTGCGACGTCTCACGGAGGGTTCGGCCACCGACAAGCTGAAGATTTTATTCGACATATATGACGAAGACGGTGAGTTGGCTTTAATTGGAGGGAATACATTTCAATTGGGGAAAAGTTTACTCGTGTTTTTTAAACATGAGATGGGTCATTTACTTACTTTACATGAATTCTGAAAAAAACCTCGCGATGGCCAAAATCATTATGGTCTTTAATCATTATTTTCTCGAATGAATGGTAATATATCGCACGTTTTAATTTTAGTTAATACATAATGAAGAGAACTTTTTAACATTTTGATTCCTCTTCACATTCATATCATTTGTTTCACATAATTGATCAAATAAATAGTTTGATGGTCTAATTTTCAACTTGCATTATGAAGTTAAGGTAGAGGTTTATAAAACGTTCCATTAGATAGAAAATCATCAAACTTAAAGTACTAACAAAAATAATCATGTAACGTTTGTAAATGTTGTTTCAAGCAAGGAAAGTTTGTCAATGTTGTTCAAAGCGATCACAATATTCTGTCAATATTCATTCCTCTTTCCGACAAGCTTGACATATAAGAAAAATATTTTTACTTCGGACCAACTGATATAAAACATTATCAGGGTTCAAATGGATTTATTTCCACAATATTGTTACATTGTTCAGTTTGTGTTATTTCCCGAGGACGTTCAACAAAAGCTGTTACAAATAAAAGCTTTAAAACTACTCACCTCGACAAATCCAATTTAACCATTCGATGTTGATCAGTTAAAGGCACTCGCCAAAACATTTGTAGAACTTTGGTAAAATCACAAAGGTCAGATTTTAAAAAGTCCATTGGATTAACGAGTGTTCAATTGTTTGTATCAATACACACAAAAAACCGAAAACAAGCATTAGGACATTTTCTTCTTTTAACAATACCCTCGTAAATACAAAAGTTCATTGTTAATTTGGAATAATAATATTGTCAAACGGGTTGTTACTTACACAAAGACATCTAAAGGCTTAACTCTGATTTTATGTACGCTTCCCTCAATAGGGTATGGTGTTGATAATTCTATATTGTATAATTTTGTGTGGGTTTTTTCTTCTTTAAATTTTTCAGAGAGTTAACAAAATTATCTATAAAACAAAGTCTCTGTGCATGTGCTGTAGAAAGTTCAGTATCTTATCTTTGTCTCCATGGACGTAAATAAGTGGTTTATCGACATCAATGAAGTACCGAATGCTTAGTACTTCAGAAAGTTTAGTATCTGTATCTATCTGTAATGTCAATATAAGTAATGGTCATCTGACAACTGCAAAAAAAATTTTTTATGAGAATACCTATTTTTTAAACTTATTCATTCGACATTGTCATGTTTTTCATATGTGAACATGTGCATTATCAAATCACTTTTACCTAGCAACGTTTTTTCAATGCGAGTATTCATCGTCTATGTCGCAATAATGGTATTGTTCATGATATTATTAATATCAATCTCTCAAAAAAAAGGTATCTTTCTTGGTGTTTGTGTGGAATACAATAGGTAATAATGATATCACAACGTTTGTCATGCGATTTCTCGTCAAATCTTCAGTATAACTTTCGCTCTTGCTCGTGTAATAAAACGACACACTTCCTCGGGTGAAAATCTCATTTTCCTAAAAAGTTAACACATCTTTGGACAACGACTGAATAAGGAAACATAACGCACATGAATGTTGAATGTTCGTTATCCAGAATTTTGCTTTTTTGGTATAGGTAACGGATCTATCGATATAGAAGAGCTCCGGAGTGCGTTACACGCGTGTATGGTGGAGAGTTCAGTAACCCTGGGGGACGAGGAATTAGATCAGCTCACCCAGGCACTATTTGACGAGGCGGATAAAGACTACAGCGGAACGATATCATTTGATGAGTTAGAAGCTGTGATCGAGAAACATCCGGGCGTCAAGGAGAATCTCTGCCTTGGGTGAGTTGTCAAGGTTTCATAGGCCGTTGTTGATGATGTTGATGATGTTGATGATGAAGTTATTCCTTACTAATGCGATACATTCAACATGAATGTAGAGGTGTTCTTCAATGTTTTAATGTAGAACTTGCTCAAATTCATATTGGACTTTCCCTCCTTTAAAAGAGCAAATATATTTTAAACCGAGTTTGAAAATTATCATATCTGTTGGAGAGCGAGGGTCACACACAGACGTGCATGATTATTGTTTTGTTTAGTGTAAAAATACCTTTGTACCAATATCAATTCAATTCTAACTAAGGCCTGCTGCAGTTCCATTAAAGTCAATTTATTTGACGACATAAGCGACGATATATCGTTCCGCGCTACAGAGCAATCTTGAAAGTCAAAATTGATATTTAATAAACAGTTACTTCTTCCGTTTCACCTTATGTTTTTAAATATGTCTTATGAATTTAGAATTTTAACTATTTTATCAGCAACATTCAACAAAATAACATCAACAATTACCCCCACAGAACGGAGCAATGGTTGAAACCCCAGGTACAGAAGCGGAAGAAGACAAGGCACCGATATCTAACCAAGGCTTACTACATCAACAACCTGAGGAAGATCATCTTCCTCGCCCTCTTCCTCCTCGTCAATGCTGTCCTCTTCTGTGTATCCGGCTACCTCTACAGAGAGTCAAACATTTTCATCATCCTAGCCCGCGGTTGTGGACAGTGTCTCAACTTCAACCCCGCCTTCATCGTCATTCTCATGCTCCGGAAGTGCATCACCTGGCTGCGTGCGACGCGTCTCAACGCCTGGCTTCCGCTCGACCAGAACATATTCTTCCACAAGCTGGTCGGATTCGCGATACTGCTCTTTACTGTTGGGCACGGGGCAATGCATTTAGGAAATGCTGGTGAGATTTAAAAAGATGATAAACAGTTACTTTTTGTAGATATTTTTCTGCCGTTGCAATGCATAACTCGCGCAAGTGTCCATCAATGGTTAATCGAACACCTTGTAGGGAATCTAATTTTGATAATGCTCTTGTTCGCTATCTCTGGCTACAGTTAATGTCATGTAACAGTATATGCTAATATACACAGGTATTCATTTTCATTCTTGCTCATATTGTGTCTGGTATGCAAAGGTGTTCACCAAGCATCCCGGGTGTTCATCGTCAACACCTTTTTTAGCCACCTGATACAATCTCAGTTTATATTTTGTAATCAATATAAGTTAAAACTTGTTCATATCAATCTTAGAGACACCCGTTAAATTTACATAAAGACCATATCAAATATATTCATCGAAACACGGGTTCGAACTTGTAACCTAACACTGAGCCCACGAAAGCTACTTAAAATGGTAGCATATTTTTCATGACCTATTGATCAAGTTTCATTTATTGCGGCAATGCCAGAAGTAGAACATTACTTTGAGAAATACTTGATGTAATGGTAATTTTAATTAATATCTTGTGCAAATGTATATAATCATATTAAAATGTGATATCCTTTTTGTAAATTGGGTCATACTGACATAGGCCATGTACATTTCGGCTGGGTGCAAGTGCAGCATGCAAAGCCCATGCCTTTTACATCTTCCTAGCGGTCTCAGGGTTCATGATTCACGTGCGATAGTGGCATCTAACTAGAAATCTCGATCGCAGTCGGTAACTATTACTTTATTTCCTTGGCCTGTTTGGGTTTCAGTGATGGTAGCAGAGAATGACTACAATCTCACAATTCCCGTGTTCCTCTTCACGACGCAGGCGGATATCGGGTGGATAGCTGGGTTGGCTCCCCTGACCGGATGGATCCTCTTCGTCATTCTGGTTGTCATGGTGATTTGTTCCCTGCCCTTTATCAGAAGAAGCGGGAATTTTGAGGTATGCTTTATTTGCCACAAAGTTAATAGAGAAAAGGTTTAAGTTGTTTGAAATCGGACAATTTCAAAATGCCCCGAACCTAAAAACGTTGATTGTTTGGTCTTTAACATTGTAAAATAAAAGGCTCCACACCTACAAACAGGAATGTTAAAGTAAGAAATAATAAATGTGTTATCCGATATTGTTAGTGAGCAAATGTAAAGTTACTTTCTTACTGCCTGTTTACGGAATAAGTTCCAACACAATTGGAGGAAAGTTACAACCGACAGCATTGAGTTAAAAGCTTCCCATTCATCCATAGTACTTCGAGTGGTACGCTTGGGAAGCTGTTGTTGTTCTAAATGATGGCACCTCTTCACTTTATCAATTTCCGCAAAAAACTGCACTCGAAACTGTACCAGAAATTTCATCATGCAGATAGCATGTCCCAATTATGCCAACGTTGAATTGATTTCTTTTATTTGAAGGCACGTGTTTTTCATATCAATTTCATTCTTACAGGTGTTTTACTGGACACACATGCTCTATGTTCCCTTCTGGGTTCTGCTCGTGTTGCACGCGCGCTACTTCTGGTGCTGGTTCCTACTTCCGGGTACAATGTTCCTCTTGGAGAAGTTCTTCCGGTCCAAATGCATCAAGCGCATGCGCTACGGTGACAGTTACATACAGGAAGTCAACCTTCTACCATCTGAGGTAGGTATATCTAGTTTTTATACCAGTATGATGAAAACTACCTTCAAGAGTGATTATCAGGGTTATTCATATGCATAATACAATTACTACAGATTTTCATTTTCTTCTTCATTTGAATAATCAGTCAATTGTAAATCTAAAAAAATATAGAAAACAAAGAAGAAAACATTTAGGTCGGAGTAAAAGTGTTATATTACCGTTCTTATCTTACATTTTATTATTTTGTGCTACTGAAGTTTAGCATACAAGTCATACCAGTTTAATGAAATAAAATCTCGTTTTGAATTAAGTTAAAGAATTTTGTGATCCCCATTAGCATCCAAAACTTGATATGTTATTTGATTTATATTTTTTGAAGCGAAATAAGAATAAAATACATGTCGAAGATAATGATATTTGTGATTCCTGCGCACTTCCCCGACTACATCTTATATAAAATATAATAGGTTATTATAATAATGTAGATCGAAGATGACAATATTTATGATTTTTGTCTATGAAACAAATTTTACTTTACAGGTAACCCACCTCGTGATCTCGCGTCCTCTTAACATGACATTTTGTCCTGGGGACTACCTCTTCATCCAGATCCCCGCTATAGCGCGTAATGAGTGGCACCCATTCACTATAAGCAGTGCACCAGAGATGGAAGGTAGGGCAAATTATTGGTAACTTGAAACGTGTACAATGACAATCGCTTACAATGAATAAAAAATGTGTTATTCATATATTCCGGTGCTGTTTTTATCAACTTAATCCGATCTATTATATTTCCCAGAGCATTATGATTTTGACCCAAATTTAAATTCGTAATGTAATATTTACAAATATTGTTTTAAAATAAGTTAAGTTTACATTGATACTACATGTATATATAAACTTACTTGGGAAAACCTGTAGCATGAGATATACCTTTTTTTTCTTTTCTTTTTTTTTATTACTTTTTTTTCAGGTATACGTACAGGATACATTGTCACATATAAGGACAAAAATTCCATAAACATTGTACATGCGAAATAATAGATAAATACATACATACGTTTTTCATACAGAAAATTTGTAATTATTCGTTTGTTCTAAATAAAATATGTAAAATGGACTACAGATATACCTTTTTGCTAGAAAGGCATTGTAGTAGACGAGTTGAAAGGGTTTTCAACGGACAATGTTTCTAGAATATAAGGCTCGTATGTCCAGATGTCCCCCTTTTATCTTGTCATCATATTCTCACAAAATATCAACGATGACGTCTTATGATTGCAAATGTTTCTTCACGGACTTGAATAGCATGATTTTGTACTAACTTAATTTGTTATAACTGTCAACTGCCAAATTATTCACTTCAAGATATACCAAAAACGATTATTCGATGTTAACACAGATCAGCTTTGGCTTCATGTACGATCGGCGGGTCATTGGACGAAGAAGCTGTATGAATACTTCGACTCGTACTCTTCCTCGATACACAAGCGAGTTCCTGTTTCTAAACCTCAAGTAAATAAAGGTAAGCCCCCCTTTAAATATTTGTCAAAACATGACGAACTTTGACAGTTCACAAACACTTATTTTTGCATGGTTGCTATGCAGGGACATTGTCATTAAATTGAATGGAACCTTTCATTGTCACATACGGGATCAGGAACTATGTCCTCCACGTTTAGTTAATAAATATTCTAGAAAGCACGCTTTGAAAATATTCGGTAACCGATTTGTAACTTTTTGTTGCCTACGTGTCCGTCCAATACGTTTATTTTCCCATATTTTGCCACATGTTCATCATTCACTTTTAACAGAATATGAAAAAAACACTTAGATTATAAGCCTGTGATGCCATTGATATTTAGCCTTCAGCGCCTTCCCGGGGGATCCTCCTGCCAAGTCGACGGCTGTCCGTATGACGTCATTCCATTCTCTGAACCTCATCGCAGACTTTACCAAGTCAAGAAAATCAAACAAGTCTTTCAAGGTACGCATGCGCGGTACATCGTTTAACTGAACAATGTTACGCTCTGCTACTCTGAGCGTATTTGTTTCCGCTGCTCTGCAATACTCTGATATCTATCTATCGAGGGCAAATCCTGCTACTGCTGACAGCTGGTTATTCGTGATTATATATAAACTGTCCTTCTTGAGCAAATAACATATTATGAAAGTCATTATTCATGCAAAAGGATGCAGAAACCGATGAAGGCTCAATACACAAATTTGCTCCAAATATCAACAAGAACTATTGTTTATGTCAACATATTGAGTCAGTATTAAACAATATTAATGATATTCTTTTATGATCAGGATGTTTTTATTACCAGAGCTTTCAATACTTAAGATATTTCATTTGACTTATACTGTATATTCCAGTCTCGACGATCAACCTATAGAAGGAAACCAGAGACAAACAAGATAGTCAACGTCCCCGTGAGTACAAAAATATTATTATCAATGTTTTAAAGGCGCCGTCTCGCCCGAATCGAAACCAACCTTTGCAAGTTAATCTGTTTCAAAATACAAAACACTAAACACCCTGCCTGGTAAGTGACATGTAATGTAGAAATATGAACCTCTTTATTATATTGCCACATATTCATGGTGACATTTTTACAATAACGTATGAAAATATCAAAGGACGTTCATTAACTTTTATCAAATTGAATAATTTGACCGACAATTGGTCGGTGACTGAACGAAAAGGCAATATTTTGCTGACTTGCAAAAAGGACACAGACAATTTTTTATGGAGTGTATGAAATGTTATTGCATTGCATCCTGTCCTTTTCACCTATTTTACATATTTTACTTATTTACACCTTTTAAAAACTTACAGACGATATTCATATTTACCGTAATAACAACATATCTTTTTTTCAGTGCTTTATCGACGGACCATACGGTACACCCTCCCGCGAAATATTTGAATCTGAACACGCTGTGTTGATTGGCTCTGGTATAGGGGTCACGCCCTTTGCCTCGATCCTGCAGTCTATCATCTACAGGTTCAAGGCCGTCAAGCGGAACTGTCCTAACTGTAGCCACGCCTGGTACGATGACGTACCGAGTCACGTGATGAGGCTCAGGAAGGTGGGCATCATTTCGGATTTAATTATTGTTTTGCCTCGCATGTAGTCAGTGCTATGTAGATTTAGTAACGTGGTAAGGATTATGAAAATTATTTTTATTTACGAATATTATTACATAGCAATGGTATGCTCTGGCATGGTTGAAACGAAAAATTCACATTTCATATGGCCAACTTTTGTATATTACAAATTCTGTTATCACACAGCAAATGCAATATATAAGAACTCAATGGTTTACGGGTCAAAGTTCATGGAAACACATGGAAGTATACCACACCATTGGTTCCTTGTATGGCTCAAAAATGGTAATACTATTCTATTTCTTTGGCGGTGCTTTGTATGATTATGTAGCTAGTCATGTTTTAAAGACTCATGAGGCGTAATGCGAATTATGCTTGTTACGAATTCTAAGCCATTTTCTTAAAACGTTTTAGGACTTCACTTGAAAGCTCTTAGTGGTCTATCTTGGTGCTGTGATGTGTTATCTTAACAATGGTCGTATAACCATTGTATAATGTAATATGCTTTGATATTCCGTTGTATCTCTTCTTAAATATTGTAAACTGTACACTTGTGGTAATTTTCTTATATTTCTGCCATTGAAACTATCATTCCTATCTCTGAACAGGTTGATTTTATCTGGATCAACCGGGATCAGAAATGTTTCGAGTGGTTCGTCAGTCTCCTCACTCAGCTGGAGATGGAGCAGAAGATGGAAGGCGGTCTGGGCAACCTCCTGGAGATGCACATGTTCATGACGTCAGCGCTCAACAAGACCGATCTGAAGGGTCTGGGTCTGCAGATGGCACTTGATCTCATCCACACACAACAGAACAGAGACCTGCTTACAGGCCTGCAGACTCGAACACAGCCTGGGAGACCCAACTTTAAGAAGGTGGGTCTTATCATGTAAACGATGACCAGGTTTTTAATTAGTTGCACAAGACAACTTTAACTGAGGTAAACCTCAGTGCCATTCTTAATATTGCACTAACTTAAGGTTACCTTAGTGTTTTGTGTAAGAGGACCGTGGTAGTTAACCGTTAGTGGAGGTTGGCATCGGGTCGCAAGGTAACAAACCAGTATTTAGTACATTCCCGTAATATTTGTACTCAAAATCATTTATCAAATGTTTCAGAATTATTGTTATATATCTTTCCGTTAGGTCATATCTCCATTGAGCTCTGAAAAATAACTTTGACCAGATATTTGATTAGATATTTTAATGAATAAATCATTCCCAAATTGTTTAAGTACATTAGGAAAAGACAGGGCACATCAAACTCAGTCCAGTAAAGTCGTGTATATATGTTTTGTTCCTATTCCAGTACAATTCAAATTTTAAAACATCTTTGATTCAATTTGCTACCTTTTCGGTTCCAGTTATTTACAAAGATAGCAGCTGAGAAGAAGGGGGCAGTCAAGGTGTTCTTCTGTGGCAACCCAATGCTGGCTAAATCCATCAAGCAACAGTGTGAGGCGTTTGGCTTCGCTTTTAGCAAAGAAAATTTCTAGTCAGTGTGATATGAAGATATACCAGCAATACCGGCAGTGAAATCAAAAAGAAACACAAACAATCTTACATTGTTATGTTTACTGCGTTGAGTGCTAAACAATCGCATTGTCTTCAGTTTGAGTTGAGTTTTCATTTCTGCAGCTGAATCGGAGACGGTTGACAGTCTCAGCTCCTCAGTAAGGAGGATTTCTTGATGATAAAATGCATACAATGGTACATAAGCGAATTGGATTCTACCGTGTTACCAGGGTTCAACGAGAGACATCCAAACCTTCCGACCGATGAAAGGATTTCTAACTCATTATCCCGCATAATGCAGATATCTTGTTCTTTCATGTCAATTGTGCCTCTCTAAGAAACACTTTCACACCTACAGAGAGAACAATAGTTAAACATGGGTTCATGGTCCTACAAGTCAACATCTTTACTTTAAGATCTTCTGTCCTCCTAATGAAGGAAATCTGACAGTCCTGCAAAGTGAAGGTTAGAATATTGACATCTATTCCTTTGGAGGTGTGAGGTCGACGAGTTTAGGCTCTAACTTTATTTTTGCACTTCTGTGATAGCGGACATCCTCGGTGTAACAATCTGTGACATGAGTGGACATGTCGTGAAATGGACAAGTTATGCACCTGTGAAAACCTCACCTTGAGGTTGTGCCTGTGATATATGCAAATATGCTGAAAATCTGTAATTGGATTTTTGGATTTGCAGCTTTAAGAGATCTCGGCAATTGAAAATTCTATTGCAGTTTTTCGATGGAAGGTGTGATATTGTGATATGTATGAATGTTAACAGTGCATGAATGCAGTGTTTACATTGATATAGAGTGTCTAGGCTATTGCTTATAGTGTTTTATGAACTGAGCCAAGTAGCCCAACCACATGAATACAGAATGTGCACATTCTCTGTGACATATGTTGGACGCGATAGCGTCCTGAGACAGGTTGAATACGTCTACGTATACGTCACGGTACAAATCAAGGGCAGCCTATCCTCGCAGATTTCAGCGCATTGCATAGCCACAATGGTGTTGCGGGCTTTCTCCCTGCAATAATACTACCGAACATCATATAAGTGAAATACTCTTGAAAGCGGCGTTAAATCCTAGATCAAACAACCTTACCCCACAAATCAAAGGACAAGGAGAGAGAACGAATTGAAAAGGCTTTGAAGAGCTTGAGCTAACTTCTAAAAGTTGATGATTTATGGCACGGTGATTATTGGTGTTATGAGTTGCATAATTCGCTTTACTGCTGTAGAGTCGATGTTTCAAGAGATAAGCAAGGGCTCATTAAATTCAAATCAATCTCGGATATCCGCTGCTTGCCTTACGTTTCGATGAGTTGGCAATTTGGTCCGCTCCTTGCACTTATTTGTATAGTAATGATAAGCACACTGGTGTTATTTCTTCTCTACTCGATCTTCGCTTCTATATATTTGAGAGCAGGAAAGATGAGAGGCGTTGTTTTTCACAATGAAAAACAAGAATGGTTGAGAAAACTGATAGGATGTCATTTTGAATTGTATTCCAGAACTTTGTATTGAAATGTCAAAACACTCCTGAGAAGCATTCATATTAGGATTTTAACGGCGGGTATGTTATGGTTTGATGTTGATTTTAGTAATGCTTTTGATCGGCAATAAACATATTATTACATTCGTACCATGACATGTTTACGCCACTCGTGCCTAAATTCCAGTAGAAACCCTCGCTCTCGCTCGGGAAACACTAATGTGTAGCGATTTGCTTAATAGAAACACTTTTTATACTCACTTTCATCAATGTTCAAGAACATTACGATTGCTGCGTCAAAATAACAGGGAGGAGTGCTTGATTCGTTTCCACATGTATCAGAGCAGAGACAAATGATCATTATACTGTATATAAGTATGAAGAGTAAAACGATTTATCCATGTTCTGTATGGAGACTATTAACATTAAGAAATAACTATAGAAATATGCAATGTAACATTTATGACATCTTGTCCTTATATAACCCACAATGCTTTCAACAGACATTTTCCTGAAAAGGCCATAATGTCAACTTGTAAATAATGTCAGTAGTATTTGTATTGTTTCAAGTCAATTACTATTCATTGCCTAATGGTTAACCTTAGTCTTTTATAGTTTCATAAATTGTACAAAAATATTGAGTTCTTTATGTTCATATATATTTTAGTATCATATGTCGTGATGTACAAAATAAACATACTATCTTTTGTATTCCATATTGTTGCCTGTAAATATGCTGAATGCCGAAGGATGATTGATTTAAGCTATTGTGATAAATAAAAAACTTGAAATCCAAAAATATGCAATTTTTATGCATTTGTATACTATTATATCATACCAGAATTTTTCATGCAATAAAGATCATGAAATGCGAATGTATAATGGAATGCATTTTTCTGAATTTATAATAAATAATATTATACTTTTCTAATTTATGTTATTCTTTTATGTGGAGAGAGTGAGATCAGTGCAACATAAACATATCAACATAAAGAATGGAAGACATTTCAACATATAGGTCAACAAATATATAACATATAATGTTAAACATACCGAGTGTGACAATATGATCAAACCTACACATACAACGTACATATAACATGTAACATATATAATGAACTGATTCACTGGAATCCCGAGATAGTCATTTATAGACGCTGATTGTTTGGACATTGTTCAACCTATTTCTATAAATTTACTTGCCTTGCTCAGAAAACAATTAGAGATAATGAGTATTTAGCCCGTTGGCACCAATGTAATATTGTAAGATATGAAGTGAGAGAAACAAATCTTACATGTAAAACGCTGTGGTTGGAATAGCAGTTTTTACACATTTTTGCAACCGAAAATGTCATAGTTTCAGATGTCTCTTAGGGTACTGGTCGTATTTATTTCATATTATTTCTCATATACCATTCAGCAGTACGTCAATAGTTAAATCTATGGGAGTCTTGACATATTTCCAAATCACCTCCCACTTATGGAACATTCCTTAGAGACAAAAGGCGTGTACTGCAGAAAGGGGATCAGTTGAATTGACCTTGCTTCCTCACTGAAATTTGAAAACTATATTTGAAATTACCGTACTTGAGTTGAGAACCGCCCAGATCGAAATTTCTTTCGCCCAATGCTCTCTTCTCGCAAATTCTAGTGAAAAAAACATTTGAAAACGAGAACAGCCGACTATTAACATAAGCGTTGCATTTACCAGATTAGATTTGTACATCTGAAACGATTATGTCGAGCTGACAGTAAGGTAGTGTACAAAGGTGAAGATGTGAATAGCTTGAGCTACTCATTAAAGAAAATGTTATCAAAACTTTGTCGTTGCGTATAATTTTCTCAATTTAAAAAACAAAATCTTCTATTGACTTCCCTTTGCGTTGTGTCACTGATTTCTTGTTGGAAAGGGCTTAACAAAGCAACTAAAAGCTTGAATTCATCCCAGGTTACCCAACCCTAACATTCCAGCGAAAATAAAAGTGAAAAGCTATGTGAATTGGAGTTGATGGTAAATGGCTCAGCAGTACAAAAAGAAGAATGACAATACCGTGGTACAAATCAATTGGGTTTAGATAACAAAACATAGAAGCAACACAGATTTGTCACCCTTTATTTAGAGCAAACAGCACACGTCAGCTCCCACCTATCATGATACGGAGGACAAGGCAACACCCCACATCTACCCTCAACATGGTACATCAAATTATCATTTTGATCTTTCGCGCCTCCTGGTATGGCTTCAGCATCAGAGTCCACGCAGATGTATTCACCAGAGGCGTGGTTAAACGATGGACCCATCAGATACCCGGAGTACTCCAGAGTCCAGCCTGGGAAGCACTGGTTTCGTGCAGGGAACATCAGAGCAGAGTTCCTGAGCTTGTTCTCGCACACCACACAGGGCATGTCTTCGTTGAAGAGATTCTTCAAGGGAGCACCTGTGTAGAAGCTGTCATACTCTGTACCGTAGATGTGGGAGATTTCAGCCTGACCAGCATGGATTGTCGTGTGGTTAGCGTAGATAGGCTGGTCTGGCAGACACAGGATGTTGGCTGCTGATGCCTTGTCCAAATAGAAACTACCTCCGGTGTAACCTAGTAACCACAGAAAAAGTTTGTATTAGTAAACCAAATGCAGATATCTGTACCACAGCAACTTTAGACCTCTCCCAAACAGTGAGTGTTAAGTACAGGAGGAACTGAAGTGAAGATTTGGGTGAAATATAGTACTTTTAGTTTTGCTTATTGTAATAAAACAGTACATGCTGTCATGGTCTCACACGTTTTCCATTGTCAGTGAAAAAAATTATATTAATGAAATATTCTAACTCAAAACACCCCCACCTTTGTACACAATACTGCTGTCACCTGGACAAGATGTTCTTCCCCATCTGGTGAAAATTGTCCCGCCTGCAAATGGAAACAAATTCGTCACGCATCGATAAGAATGAACGGAATGTCATTTGATATTTCAATCTTATTGAACACTTTGTGAGTGCGTTCTATTTTGAATGACAGTAAAAACATCATGCGGTGATTCGCGGTCTTATTCTTAGATCAGTTGACCAATATCTTTGAAGTTCAGCAACATCGGGCCCTACCCGACGAATGGATGGATTAACCCTGTTAAGATGGCTAAACTGGGAGTTTAAAGAGGGACTGACGTCAGCACACTGAGGTACCTTAGAGACGTGTTGTGTCAACTCAAAACTTGCCTCTGTTCACTCAGCACAAAATAGGCAATTGGTTAAGGGGTGTGGTGGCAGTGAGCTTCTAGCGACAATTATGTCAACTTGGGTTTGACCAGAGTAACAGTTTGCATACTTCGCCTTTGGCAACCACTTAGTGTAAGGGGAAATTTGCTCTATAAATTATATCATCAATATTTTCTAATGTAAAATGAACATTTCTAAACACAACTCTGCCATAATGCTTTTAGCCTCATTACATTGTGATGTCATGTTGTTGACCATGTCAGGGCGTCATGCTAAATCTACAGACACTATATTTGATCTCAAAGACAATGTAGGATGATAAATAGAGCACACATGTCTTTCCCAGACCAGTTCCATGTTTATCTAATCCAGTGAGGTAGATACTTAGTACCAAATAATACACTTACGTCAAGCGTTATTTAAGACATCAATGTAAATAAAACCGATATCAAGTTTTACAGAGTTACAAGAATAATATTGAATGTACTTGCCATTCGGAAAATGCTTAATAAAGTGAGTTCCTGTGGATACATTTGGAAAGTAATTGTCTTTTGCTAAGGCCCACTACGCGCACTGTCTCTCATCGTTCCAAATGTATCATCTTTTAATCTAATTACACACCGGCACAGCAGAGCCCACTTGGAGTGGAGATTGGAGATATACAAACTGTGTTTGAAAATCAGAGGGAAATAATAGAATCACAATAGCACTAGATTATCTTGTTGAAACCTCACACTGCTGTGCAATGATGCCATGTGCAAATGAAGTGATAGTATAATTTGAAAAAGCTCGAGATATTGTTTGCAATATTCACGTACCCTGGCGCTACGCAGTCAGCTATTATCATTGTTTCACTTGCCGCTGTCTTGAAAAAACTTGTCCCTCTATCAAAAAGGTTGTCTAACATTCTTCTTGAAAAAGACTTCATGAAACTGTCATGCTAGAATTCAGCTAACTCCGAGTCGCCGTGAATGGCTGAAATATTGCCCAAGCGGCGCTAAACAAGAACTAACTCACTCATTCTGACTCCGACGAAACAACCCAGAAATTGTGTCAACTGTTTATAATAATAATAATAATAATAATAATAATTAATTAATTAATTTATAAAGCGTCTAATTTCCAGGCGAGGTCTGCTCAACGGCGCTGAGAGAAGAAATATTTGTTATTCATCCATTATAGCTTGGATATATTTCTCAATAACTACTTTAAATACCAATTATGGCAACACTGAATTCCTTTAAACATTGAACCAATAAAGAACTAACCTGCCACTCCATCCTGTTCTCCAGTCTTGTTGTGGAGCGACTGAAGCTGGAAGACTTCAGTTTTCAGATGAGACACGTCAAGCTGAACACCAGTTATGTCTTGTGATGTTTTATTCGGAGAAGTGAGTTTGCTACGCAAAGCTGCTATTTCAATATCAGATCTGTTCATATCAGCCTTAGCCCCTTTCAGCTCATCGGCGTTTTTGTCAAGTTTGGTCTCCAACTTAGCCATCGCAGTTTTTGTCTCTGACAACTCTTTCTTGGAAGCATTAAGGGTAAACCTCAAACGAGACAGTTCTGTGGTAGACACCTTATCTTCTAAGGACTGTTCCAGCAAGGAGATGTATTTTGTAAGATTTGGGACGTCTAGACTCCCGTCCGATTTGGTTATCGGGAATATCAGTCCGGAGACTGGAGAATAAAGAAGCAGGAGAAGAAGGGAACACGAGGACATGACTGAATTCTGCCTATTTGTATTACATGTGTGTTATCTGCAATGTCAGATCATTTGTTTATATGTAAGGTCGACATCTGTTGACTGCACAGCTATTCTCATGCATGCTTAAATGAATGCCATTTATAATAGATCTATACCTTTAGTTATTAAACTTCATGCACATTGTTAGTTTCTATCACAGAATAGAAGCAACAACTTAGAAGTTGATTTCGTGTTGCTTGAAAAGTAAAGCAGGAACCAATTGAACATGTAAATGATGACAATTGTTTCACTTTTCTAATGGAATCTTCAATAATGAAATGATAAACCTTGTTATCAAAATGATACAATACTGCATGACAAATTCGGTTTTCTTGGGCAAAAACAATAGAAGATTTTATCTTGTTTTCCCATGTTTTCATTTTCACGTTCTTACTATACAGACCACTTTATAAAAGAATCCACACCTAAGAATAAATCTTTTTTATAGTTCATAACACAAACATGTATACATTTACGTTGGTAAAACCTGTCAGTGAACACGATTAAGGAACTGTAGCATGAGTGATTGTCTGTACACGGGCAGTCCATAACTGATAGAGACAGGACAAATTATGTTGCTACAACAACGTTAGACATCCCCCTATTAGTACATTAAAACCTCCATACGGGCTGTAAAACTATGCAGTTACTATCACGTCGATGATATTATGTTATCTGCCACTTGTCAATATGATATGAATATAGTCTTCGATTTTCATTTACCAGTTTTTAGAATGCCAAACAAGAGTTTATACCGATATATGTCGAAAGTGTCAGAAAAGCTAAAATCCGCACCCTCAATGAATGTTTTAAAATTGTTGTTAAGACTTGATAGTTTGATATAAGCCATAGGCCAAGTGTCAGCAAAAGAACTTTTTTTCAATTTCTTTGTCTCAACTGCAAAATCATATTTGTAAATATTCAGACACACCCAACACTTCCACAATAAATATGCCAGAGTGCTTGTGTGTGTCAGCCTAGCATATCATGTTCTGATTTCGCCAAATCAGAAATGTCAAGATGTTCTTAAAAAGTCAAATTCCAAAATAAATTGTATTTGCAAGATAAGCATACTTTGTTGTACTTGTATGTCAGATAGGAGAAAATTCTTCAGCACGCGTTGGCGTCTTTCTGCACAAGACAATTCGCTTGATAAGGGTTTAATGTCAAGGTGAACTCTACCTTACTGATATGGAATGACATTGAAACATTATCTTCAATCTTGTTGAAACAAGCTGATATAATAGGTCCCTAAGTCCGTTATTAGACGTACGTATGAAAACATTTCATCTATCTTAAACATCATTGGATTATCTCAGGTGTTAAATGATTCTTTAAAGTAAAACTGGATAAAATTAGATGAGCGTTTGCGGAACACAGGAAAAGCAGAACAGCCTCAAACTGAAGGTTCCTTCTAAGTACGATAGTTGTCAAATTGCATAAGAAGGAAGTGTTAGGGATTACTATACACACTAATGATACATTTTTGTCTCTTCTTCTTCTTTTACATTTCATCATACTGATACTGTAGTTTATGTCACTACGTATGCCGTGGTATAAACTTTTAATTTGTTGAATCCGTGGCCAAAGTAAAGATACAGTACAAGTATTTATTCTTGTCACGTTTTTTCAAAAGATTCTAATGCAGGTCTATTTGTCGTGGTTATGTCTATTCTGTATTCTACCATGAAAGTGCCGGATACTCGATTCTGATTGGTTGTTTTGTCCGATTTACAGGGTATCAATTCACGATTGAAGTTGCTCTGTTTACCCGTGTTTACAGTGTATTACTACATACATTGACTTCCGACTATCCGACTGGTAACTTCAGAGTCGGTATTCTGCTTTTAAGTGAGATTAATCTCTTTCCAAAAGGAACTAACCGTATTTGTTTTCATGTGTTTACACGGAGAGAGCAAACTGTTTTGATTATATGTCATATTTTGTACAAAATAAGAAGTTTGAGTGATCAATCAGCGTAAACTAAGCTTCCCGCTACTGGCATGCAGCACCATTCCTTCGAATACGGCAACAAAACAATGACGTCATTTCGCGAGCGCTTCTGACGTCATAATCCTTATCACGACGTCATAGTGGTTTACTGTTAGAGTCATCTATTTGCTTCATAGGGATGTTGCGATCTTTGTTCGCTATCAACACATGGAAACAGACTTTTTAAACGATTCTATATTTACATTTGTACTACGTACTATGACAATACCATTTAGTGTAGTGCAGTATTAGTTTTAACTTTGTTAACGGTTTAATTTATTTCCAATACTAAGACGCAAAACCCCCGATACAGACGAGTTCATTTTTTTTCTCCTGGAGTCGGAACCTTTTACACTGTGTTTTTCGCTACGAAAAATAGTTCATCATTAAAATCGTCATGGTAGAATGGAGATAAACCTAGTGTGTTTGAAAATCAGAGACATGTTATACTGGATTGATAGCGAGTAAATTTTAAATTGAAACCTCACGCTGCGCAAAGTCGGTATTCTGCTTTTCAGTGCGATTAATCTCATTCCAAAAGGAATTAACGGTATTTGTGTTCTTGTGTTTACGCGGAGAGAGCAAATTGATCTGACTTTATGTCGTAATTTGTGCAAAATAAGAACTCTGAGTAATCAATCAGGTTAAAGTAAGCTTTCCGCTATTGGGCATGCAACGGCATTCCTTGGAATACGGCAACAAAACAATGACGTCATTTCGCGAGCGCTTCTGACGTCATAAACCTTATCACGACGTCATAGTGGTTTACTGTTAGAGTCATCTATTTGCTTCAATGGGATGTTGTGGTCTTTGTTTACTATCAACACAAGAAAACAGACTTTTTAAACGATTCTAAATTTACATTCGAACTACGTACTATGACAAAACCATTTTGTAAACATGCAGTATTAGGTTTAACTTTGTTAACGGTTTCAATACTAAGACGCAACATCCCTGATACAGACGATCATATAATTTTGTTTGCTGAAGTCGGAACCTTTTACACTGTGCATTTCGCTACGAAGAAGAGTTCATCATTAAAATCGTCATGGTAGAATGGAGATAAACCTAGTGTGTTTTAAAATCAGAGACATGTTATACTGGATTGATAGCGAGTAAATTTTAAATTGAAACCTCACGCTGCATGTTCGGTTTCAATTTAAAATTTACTAAATGAATGAGGATGCAACAAATAACAATTATAACAGAAATAAGCAATAACAAACATTCTGTACCTACAATGTTAAGACAAAAGTTACCGTCTCATCAATTCAACATCCGATATGATGGGACGTAAGCGTGTAATAAAAACTATTAATTATCTTCAGATGTACGTTTTTAACTCACGTGTTTTCAAACATCAAAGTAACAATAATTCAAATGGCTTTGAAACATTTGTTTGTGTTTACTTAAATTGCCAAGATTATATTGTGCAAAACTTATTTTCTTCAGAGGGTAAATAATCTAAAACAAGCATGCACCCGCATTGCTTGATTACAATTGGCAGAATCGCTTGAATAGTCTTGTCTCCTTTTGTGTGATCCCTCTATTTGCCTTTAATCTGTTAAGAATTGTGGAGAAGTATTAACTCTATGTTATCAAAATCTTTTGATACTGATCTCAAGCTAAACATGAATGCTGGTCACATTGAAAATAAACCTATGTAACTTCAAGCAGTAGTTCCTTTAAATGATGTACCATATTGAGATTATTGCCTTATCAGTTTGGATATGCAGTAAAACATTGCAGAAATTATGAATGGACAGTTAAAACACCTGTTCAGGTCTCGTGCACATACCTAAGTGTAACCTGACTGCAGAGAGACACTCCCGATTTCGCATTGGTGTTACTCAGACATGTCTTCTCTCTGCCACATTGTTCTTCTACTCAGTGTTTATTCAGTCCCTGGACTCATCCTGCCAATAACTAAATCAGATGGAAGTCTTGATGTCTCCAGTCTGCTGAGTCACATCGCTCTGCTGGAGCAGTCCATCGGAGACAAGGCGTCTCCTGCAGAACTGGCTCAGTTACGATCCGACCTAGCTGCTTCTCAGAAAGAGTTGGCGGACACGAAATTCTCACTGGCACAGTTGACAACTAAACTGGACACTAATATTGATGATCTGAAAGACGCTAAGGCTGCTCTGCAGAGAGCTGATATTGAAATAGAATTGTTAAAAAACAAAGTCAAAGCTCAGAATAAAAATTCCAAGGATATAACTGATGTTCAGATTGACGTGTCCCTTCTAAAAACTGAAGTCTTCCAGCTCCAGTCGCTCCACAACAAGACTGGAGAACAGGATAGAGTGCCAGGTTAGTTCTTTATTGGTTTGTTTAGTCTCATAAGTATAACACATTCCAAGCTTTTCATGTGTATATAAAAATCTTTTCAAAATGATCTAAGATATATTAAGTAAAGCATGAATACATACTGTTTGCTGGAACTTATTACTTATAGATATATTGATATGAAAATGCATGACCATGAATGGCAGACAAGTTTACTTAAAGGTAACACCATATTAGTGACAGGTAGGCATATAGAGACTATTTCATAGTTTTTTGCCGTATCACTGGAATCCCACTGAGTGGAGTGAAAAAGTGATATTATCATGGGTGGGGCTTTGGTGTGAAAATATGACTTTTTATTGCTTTTGTTTAAATATGAATCTTACTTTCATAGTATCATCCTAAATGCCATTGCTATGTATATAATAAATGCAGTTTTCTGTTCGTCAATAAACTTGTGAGCATGTTTGGTATAATTCCATGGAAACCCAGGCCTTAGAAACTGAAAGTTTTTGTAAGAAAAATATGATTTTGAAAAATCAGATAATGATACTGTAAGGGATTAATTCTAGTTAATGGGGAACACTCCTCATCCCCTAGATATTATTGTTCATTACAGTATGTACTTGTTTGATAAGTAGGTCCCTTACAAGCTTTGCAGGCTATAGAACTTTTTACCTCCGTCCTAACGCGGTAGTGACCTCATTTTAAATCTTAAAAGGTATTCACTTTTCACAGAATTTGGAATGTGGTTAGATCTTTTGCGTAATTGTGCCCTTTGCTACTTTGGTTATTCAATCTTTTTCTGTATTTTATTGAAACATTTTTAATTTAGTGCAAATGGTGAACAGGGACTTATTCATAATTCTGTCTCGAAATCTATTCAAGCTGATTAAGCAGGTGATTTGACCTAGGTGCGGAAAGGTGCCCTTTAATACTTAAATTAGTCTGAATGTGTTCTTCAGTTTGAACTTAGTGTCCAATCGGGTTAATCACTTTCCCAGCCTCGCGCCTCTGATGCTAAGCCCTTTATCAAATGATTCTAAGATTTTATTTTTTTCAAATTTTGAACATATTTCAAATTCTACACTTCGTTATTCTTTGACAATTCATCAAACATTTTGTCAAAGGCATTAGAATAGATAAGATATGCCGCATCAGTCCTTGTTTTAATTGTAGTGTTTCATTCCTGCATTTCGTTTTGTATTATCAAGCAAGCTATTGGGACGCCAAAGCAAAAACGAAAAAACAAAAAACATAAATATGAATTTCGAAGTTTGAGATAGTTCAACATAGCATCCGCATCAAGAACAACTGGCCAGGGAAAGCTGAAATAAATTTTGTATTCGTATTGATGGTGTTGATGTTCTGTATTCGTATTGATGGTGATGATGTTCTGTATTCGTATTGATGGTGTTGATGTTCTGTATTCGTATTGATGTTGTTGATGATCTGTATTCGTATTGATGTTGTTGATGATCTGTATTCGTATTGATGGTGTTGATGATCTGTATTGATATTGATGGTGTTGATGATCTGTATTGATATTGATGGTCTTGATGATCTGTATTGATATTGATGGTCTTGATGATCTGTATTGATATTGATGGTCTTGATGTTCTGTATTGATATTGATGGTGTTGATGTTCTGTATTGATATTGATGGTGTTGATGATCTGTATTGATATTGATGGTGTTGATGATCTGTATTGATATTGATGGTCTTGATGATCTGTATTGATATTGATGGTCTTGATGATCTGTATTGATATTGATGGTCTTGATGTTCTGTATTGATATTGATGGTCTTGATGATCTGTATTGATATTGATGGTCTTGATGATCTGTATTGATATTGATGGTCTTGATGATCTGTATTGACATTGATGGTGTTGATGTTCTGTATTGATATTGATGGTGTTGATGTTCTGTATTGATATTGATGTTGTTGATGTTCTGTATTGATATTGATGGTGTTGATGATCTGTATTGATATTGATGGTGTTGATGATCTGTATTGATATTGATGGTCTTGATGATCTGTATTGATATTGATGGTCTTGATGTTCTGTATTGATATTGATGGTCTTGATGTTCTGTATTGATATTGATGGTGTTGATGATCTGTATTGATATTGATGGTCTTGATGATCTGTATTGATATTGATGGTCTTGATGATCTGTATTGACATTGATGGTGTTGATGTTCTGTATTGATATTGATGGTGTTGATGTTCTGTATTGACATTGATGTTGTTGATGTTCTGTATTGATATTGATGGTCTTGATGATCTGTATTGATATTGATGGTCTTGATGTTCTGTATTGATATTGATGGTGTTGATGTTCTGTATTGATATTGATGGTCTTGATGATCTGTATTGATATTGATGGTGTTGATGTTCTGTATTGACATTGATGGTCTTGATGATCTGTATTGATATTGATGGTCTTGATGATCTGTATTGACATTGATGGTGTTGATGTTCTGTATTGATATTGATGGTCTTGATGTTCTGTATTGATATTGATGGTGTTGATGTTCTGTATTGATATTGATGGTCTTGATGATCTGTATTGATATTGATGGTCTTGATGTTTTGTATTGATATTGATGGTGTTGATGTTCTGTATTGATATTGATGGTCTTGATGATCTGTATTGATATTGACGGTGTTGATGTTCTGTATTGACATTGATGGTCTTGATGATCTGTATTGATATTGATGGTGTTGATGTTCTGTATTGATATTGATGGTCTTGATGTTCTGTATTGATATTGATGGTCTTGATGATCTGTATTGATATTGATGTTGTTGATGATCTGTATTGATATTGATGGTGTTGATGTTCTGTATTGATATTGATGGTCTTGATGTTCTGTATTGATATTGATGGTCTTGATATTCTGTATTGATATTGATGGTGTTGATGTTCTGTATTGATATTGATGGTGTTGATGTTCTGTATTGATATTGATGGTCTTGATGATCTGTATTGATATTGGTGGTCTTGATGATCTGTATTGATATTGATGGTCTTGATGTTCTGTATTGATATTGATGGTGTTGATGTTCTGTATTGATATTGATGGTCTTGATGATCTGTATTGATATTGATGGTCTTGATGATCTGTATTGATATTGATGGTCTTGATGTTCTGTATTGATATTGATGGTCTTGATGATCTGTATTGATATTGATGGTCTTGATGTTCTGTATTGATATTGATGGTCTTGATGTTCTGTATTGATATTGATGGTCTTGATGATCTGTATTGATATTGATGGTCTTGATGTTCTGTATTGATATTGATGGTGTTGATGTTCTGTATTGATATTGATGGTGTTGATGATCTGTATTGATATTGATGGTGTTGATGTTCTGTATTGATATTGATGGTCTTGATGTTCTGTATTGACATTGATGGTGATGATGTTCTGTATTCGTATTGATGGTGTTGATGTTCTGTATTCGTATTGATGTTGTTGATGATCTGTATTCGTATTGATGGTCTTGATGTTCTGTATTGATATTGATGGTGTTGATGATCTGTATTGATATTGATGGTCTTGATGTTCTGTATTGATATTGATGGTCTTGATGTTCTGTATTGATATTGATGGTCTTGATGATCTGTATTGATATTGATGGTCTTGATGATCTGTATTGATATTGATGGTGTTGATGTTCTGTATTGATATTGATGGTCTTGATGTTCTGTATTGACATTGATGGTGATGATGTTCTGTATTCGTATTGATGGTGTTGATGTTCTGTATTGATATTGATGGTCTTGATGTTCTGTATTGATATTGATGGTCTTGATGATCTGTATTGATATTGATGGTGTTGATGTTCTGTATTGATATTGATGGTCTTGATGTTCTGTATTGACATTGATGGTGATGATGTTCTGTATTCGTATTGATGGTGATGATGTTCTGTATTCGTATTGATGGTGATGATGTTCTGTATTCGTATTGATGGTGATGATGTTCTGTATTGATATTGATGGTGTTGATGTTCTGTATTGATATTGATGGTCTTGATGATCTGTATTGATATTGATGGTCTTGATGATCTGTATTGATATTGATGGTCTTGATGTTCTGTATTGATATTGATGGTGTTGATGTTCTGTATTGATATTGATGGTCTTGATGATCTGTATTGATATTGATGGTCTTGATGATCTGTATTGATATTGATGGTCTTGATGATCTGTATTGATATTGATGGTGTTGATGTTCTGTATTGATATTGATGGTCTTGATGTTCTGTATTGACATTGATGGTGATGATGTTCTGTATTCGTATTGATGGTGTTGGTGTTCTGTATTGATATTGATGGTGTTGATGTTCTGTATTGACATTGATGGTGATGATGTTCTGTATTCGTATTGATGGTGATGATGTTCTGTATTGATATTGATGGTGTTGATGTTCTGTATTGATATTGATGGTCTTGATGATCTGTATTGATATTGATGGTCTTGATGATCTGTATTGATATTGATGGTGTTGATGTTCTGTATTGATATTGATGGTCTTGATGTTCTGTATTGACATTGATGGTGATGATGTTCTGTATTCGTATTGATGGTGTTGATGTTCTGTATTCGTATTGATGTTGTTGATGATCTGTATTGATATTGATGGTCTTGATGTTCTGTATTGATATTGATGGTGTTGATGTTCTGTATTGATATTGATGGTGTTGATGATCTGTATTGATATTGATGGTCTTGATGATCTGTATTGATATTGATGGTGTTGATGATCTGTATTGATATTGATGGTGTTGATGTTCTGTATTGATATTGATGGTCTTGATGTTCTGTATTGATATTGATGGTCTTGATGATCTGTATTGATATTGATGGTCTTGATGATCTGTATTGATATTGATGGTGTTGATGTTCTGTATTGATATTGATGGTCTTGATGATCTGTATTGATATTGATGGTCTTGATGATCTGTATTGATATTGATGGTGTTGATGATCTGTATTGATATTGATGGTGTTGATGTTCTGTATTGATATTGATGGTCTTGATGTTCTGTATTGATATTGATGGTCTTGATGATCTGTATTGATATTGATGGTCTTGATGATCTGTATTGATATTGATGGTGTTGATGTTCTGTATTGATATTGATGGTCTTGATGATCTGTATTGATATTGATGGTCTTGATGATCTGTATTGATATTGATGGTCTTGATGATCTGTATTGATATTGATGGTGTTGATGTTCTGTATTGATATTGATGGTGTTGATGTTCTGTATTGATATTGATGGTCTTGATGATCTGTATTGATATTGATGGTCTTGATGATCTGTATTGATATTGATGGTGTTGATGTTCTGTATTGATATTGATGGTGTTGATGTTCTGTATTGATATTGATGTTGTTGATGTTCTGTATTGATATTGATGTTGTTGATGTTCTGTATTGATATTGATGGTGTTGATGTTCTGTATTGATATTGATGGTCTTGATGATCTGTATTGATATTGATGGTCTTGATGATCTGTATTGATATTGATGGTCTTGATGATCTGTATTGATATTGATGGTCTTGATGTTCTGTATTGATATTGGTGGTGATGATGTTCTGTATTCGTATTTATGGTCTTGATGTTCTGTATTGATATTGATGGTCTTGATGATCTGTATTGATATTGATGGTCTTGATGTTCTGTATTGATATTGATGGTGTTGATGTTCTGTATTGATATTGATGGTGTTGATGTTCTGTATTGATATTGATGGTCTTGATGTTCTGTATTGATATTGATGGTCTTGATGTTCTGTATTGATATTGATGGTGTTGATGTTCTGTATTGATATTGATGGTCTTGATGTTCTGTATTGACATTGATGGTCTTGATATTCTGTATTGATATTGATGGTGTTGATGTTCTGTATTCGTATTGATGGTGTTGATGATCTGTATTGACATTGATGGTCTTGATGTTCTGTATTGATATTGATGGTCTTGATATTCTGTATTGATATTGATGGTCTTGATATTCTGTATTGGTATTGATGGTGTTGATGTTCTGTATTGATATTGATGGTGTTGATGTTCTGTATTGATATTGATGGTCTTGATATTCTGTATTGATATTGATGGTCTTGATGTTCTGTTAAAATGTTAAAGATGAAAACAAAGACAATCAACTCGCAATTTTGTTTGAAAGTTCTGATTGCAAATATGAATATACCTTGTTAGTTAGGTTCATTAATACACCTTCTGCCACATCCTGTCTCAGGGTAAGACGTATAGCTGACGCTCCACTTTTCTTACCCTGGATGTAAACTCCAGCAAAAACTTCGCGCCGTGACCTACTCCCTACAAACTTTCTAAAAATAATCAAACAATGATTGCTCTTTAAAGGCGAGTCGGCACTTTTATATGGCAGTGCCCATCCCTGAGTGAGTGAGTTTGGGATTAACGTGTTTTGAACAATATTTAAGTTATTAAACACGTGGATGACAAGCATCCAAAAGAGGATCTAAAGGATGAGGGAAAACACGGAATGAAAAGCATTGTGAGAAATAGACAACAGGTTTTAGAACAACTCAAATTTGGTCTGACTTCTACCCGACGACCTATCAAGCTTGGGTGCCCCTGCCAGGAGCATGTAAGCTTAGCTCTAGGGGTCTCTGGAACACTCAAACCAGGTAAGGTATTGAGTCAAGTGGTGGAAAATCAAACCGATCTCTTAAAACTGGATGTATGATTTGTTGTAATAAACTAACCAGAATCGCAAAATTTGGACTCGGACATTAGCACCATGGTTGATCGGTTAAAAAACTTTCGATTCCAGTTTGTTTTTCCATGGACGTCGCCATTTAGTGGAAGAGCGAAAGCCAACTCATGTTCGAGAGGCTCTCTTTGGTTGGCTGGAATTTAATCGCACAACATCGCGATAAAATTATTTGATTGGCTGAATCATGGGTCACGGCGCGAAGTTTTTGCTGGGGTTTACACCCAGGGTAAGGAGAGTGGAGCGTCAGCTATACGTCTTACCCTGAGACAGGATGCTTCTGCCATATCATCGGTGGGTACGGACTAGTAAAACGCAGTGAGGTCACGAGATTTACCCAGGGGTCATTTTCTGAGATAGTTTAGAGAAGATGAAATTCATCCCTGGGTGACCGATGATGTCATTTGTTATCCACTGGTGTGTTACTTGTTTGGACAATGACTTCACATCCTAAAGCTGTAAAAAGGTATTACACCAAGGTACCTGCACTGATCGATCCTTGAATATGATAGAGAACGATATACAGGTCATTTTCGAGAAAATATAAGTTATATCATTTTATGTAGAAATTTTTAAACATTCAATACTTTAATGAAAGTGCTAATTTTCATCTTTGCAGGTGGAACAACTTTTACAAGATGGGGAAGAACATCATGTCCAGCTGACAGCACGGTTGTGTACAAAGGTGAGTGGTTTTTGTATAGATATTCATACAACAATTTATTTTAACTTTACCGACAACAGGAAGATGTATACAATTTTCAGTTTTAAATTCATAACTTTATCAACAGCTGGAACAATGTACTTTTACTGATTTCATATCTATCAAGGAAACAAACGTCTTCCATCTCCCAGCACATAGGTTCTGTAGATCTCCAAGAGTACTCTGGCTATGTTCGCCGCTGCTGTTCTGTTGGAATATTGGAATATTGTCAGAATTGTCACAAAAGCGGCAGAGGCGAGATTTTATAAGTATGCTCAACTTCCTATGTAGATCTGAATGCCTTGAGCACCATCAAAAGCCTTGAAAAGAGATTCATAGAATTTTTTTAAACTTATCCTGACATTAGGAGGATAGTAATCCTGAAATCTATAAACTGTAATCCTATCACGAACAGGTTTCTTTTCTTCCAGGTTACACCGGAGGTAGTTTCTATTTGGACAAGGCATCAGCAGCCAACATCCTGTGTCTGCCTGACCAGCCTATCTACGCTAACCACACGACGGTCCATGCTGGTCAGGCTGAAATCTCCCACATCTACGGTACAGAGTATGACAGCTTCTACACAGGTGCTCCCTTGAAGAATCTCTTCAACGAAGACATGCCCTGTGTGGTGTGCGAGAACAAGCTCAGGAACTCTGCTCTGATGTTCCCTGCACGAAACCAGTGCTTCCCAGGCTGGACTCTGGAGTACTCCGGGTATCTGATGGGTCCATCGTTTAACCACGCCTCTGGTGAATACATCTGTGTGGACTCTGATGCTGAAGCCATACCAGGAGGCGCGAAAGATCAAAATGATAATTTGATGTACCATGTTGAGGGTAGATGTGGCGTGTTGCCTTGTCCTCCATATCATGATAGGTGGGAGCTGACGTGCGCTGTTTGTTCTAAATAAACTAAATAAAGCAGGATTATGTTGTTCTGATTGCTTTATATAGAAAAAAAGGAATGAAAAAGGTCATGCCGCATCAACCAGATTCCTTAACAGTTGAGCCATCCATCAAATGTGGCCATAAAAAATGCTGTCTTTTGCCTATTGAAAAGAAAGAATAAGAAATCGGAACGATAAAAATAGGTATTGTTGGCGTTGCCCCCTGTTAATATTCACTGAATAGTGTTCAATATATCCAAACTGACATCCATGGGAAATAACACATTTCAGTGACAACACTCAGCATGATTCTGTCACACGTTTTGAAACCATCTGTTGAGCTGCAAGTGCTTTCCATTTTCGATGGAATGCTAATGGTATGAACGGTGTATGTTCGTCAAATGTCTCTATTGATTTTATTACTGAAAATGAATTTCTTAAAAAACTTGTGTCTTAAACAATAATTCTAGATTTTCTTTCTGAAAAGTAACAACCTTGAGGGTTCAAACAAGACTACAATGAAATTGATTACACATTAGAACTACGTTGTGTAAATATAAGATCTCTCTTGCCCCTGCGTTGGCTCAAATAGACATAATAAAGTGAAGATACCCTCCAATAGTTTTCAACTAATGTCCAGCCTCCAATAATCTATCCAAGAGTTGACAATGTTCTACTGTAAATACATTTAACAAGTAGAATAAACACTTGGTATTTTTTTTAAAGCAAAATAAGAGGGTTTTTTTTATCATTTTGATTTGTTTTGACACTTAATGAACATAAATATGAACGTGGATACTGACCCCCTTATAGGTGGAAGTGACTAGTGCCTTGTGCCAAACTAATGGAGACATTTCGGACCATATCCTACACGTAAGACGATTGTATTGTTTATATTACATAATAATAGTGCATATATATTGCGCTGTGTCCATGCATGAGCATGCTCAAAGCGCATGATGTCAGTTGTCAGAAAAGGCTTGACAAAAGAAATAGGTTTTTAAACTAGCTTTAAATGATGTTAGGCAAGGAGAGTCTTTTAGTTCTTGTGGGAGATTGTTCCATTCTGTAGCTGCAGCATATGGAAAAGAGCAATGGCCATATCGGACAGTTTTAGTAGTTGGAATCACAAGGAGAGATTTGTTCTGAGATCTGAGAGGTCGAGCAGGCTGGTAGATCTGAAGAAGATCACGTAGATAGCCTGGTGCTGATCCGGACAAACATTGGAAAGTCAGGGACAGAAGCTTGAACTTGATTCGGAAATTAACCGGAAGCCAATGGAGAGCCTTGAGTACAGGGGTCATGTGTGACCTTCTAGGTGTTAAAGTTACAATTCTTGCAGCTGTGTTTTGGACATGTTGGAGTCTTTTAGTCAGAGATTTTGGGGCATTTATCAAGAGGCTGTTACAGTAATCTAGGCGTGACAGAATGAGCGAGATGAAAAGAGTCTTTGCAGCACTGGTGGTAAGATGTTTCCTGATAAAGCTGATGTTTCTGATGATAAAAAAGCAAGTTCTTGACACATTGTTGACTTGTGCTTCCATATTAAGCTGATCATCAAACATGACTCCAAGGTTCCTGGCTGAGTGGGCAAGATGAATCTCAGTTTCCCCAACTGTGATGCTGTTAATCTTAGTTTTCCGAGTTCGATCTTAGGTCCAGTGAGCAATGCCTCTGTCTTACCATCATTCAATTTGAGTTTATCAGCAGTCATCCAATATTTTATTTCTGAATAACATTAAAATGTCTTGGTAATAGTTGCTAGTGTTGATTTTTTATCTGATCTGAAGATGTTGATGAGCTGGGAATCGTCTGCATAGAAATGATTCAGAAGGTCAAAGTTATTGATAATCCTGCCAATGCAAGCTGTCTGGTATAAAGGGTATAAGGTATAAGACGGGACCAAGCACCGAACCTTGTTGCACCCCCCATTGAAGTTCAGTGGCTGAGAATAAACTCCGTTGAGGTAAACTGACTGATATCTGTTCTTTAGATTTGATTCAAGCCAAGTGAAGGCAGTTCCACTTATGCCGATCTCTTCTTGAAGACGAGAGAGAAGTTTACTGTGGTCTATAGTATCAAAAACCGCACTTAAATCAAGCAAAACAAGCAGAGACACATTACCCTCGTCAACTCCTGATTGCAGTTTGGTCATAACATGGAGCAAAGCTGTCTCCGTGCTGTGGTGTGGCCGGTAGGCTGATTGAAAGGGCTCATGGAGGTCATGCATAGTTAGATGCTCTGACAGACGATTACACACTGCTCTTTGAATAATCTTCGAAATGTAAGTTAGGTTCGAAACAGGGCGATAGTTCTTAAGGACATCATGGTCTTGGCCGGTTTTTTCAGAAGAGGTTTGATAAGAGCAACTTTCAAAGAGTTTGGCATGATACCACTTGCAAGACTTATATTTACTAAGAATGTCACAACAGACAGCAGGATATCAATGTTGTCAATAAGAAGTGACGTAGGTACAGGGTCCAAAGGACAAGTAGTTGGTTTAGATTTTCTAATCAGCTTCAGGACTTCAGCTTCAGTGAAAGGCTGAAAACAGTGTAGATGTTCTTTCTTGAATCTGACTGGGTTCTTCTTATAGGTAACGTCTTCAAACTGCTGGCGAATGCACTCTATCTCGCTAAAGAAGCGCTCTGAAAATCCTACTGCTATTTCCTGATTGTCATCACCAGTAGGCAGGGAATATTAGCTATTACAAAGCTCTTGGATCAGATGTGCTTTCCTCAATCTTTGTGTTCATGTAATAACGCTTTGTATGTCTCACTGTCTTGTTGGCTGTGTTGCGAGCAAAGACATATATCTGACATACACAGCTTTGCACGTACTCTTCGTGTTGAAGATTGATGTTGACTCTCACCCTTGTCCACAACGTTTTCTTCTGTGAAACTTAATTATTAATTTTCCCATTGTCGTTTCGGTATAGATTCGTATAATGAATTCGTGATAAAAAGTTTAAACGAGCCCGAATGTTTGTTCAAGCACTACAAATACAAAAAAAATGCACAGAGTTGATAAGTTGCATAATCATTTTCATTTATATCAAGCCAAACTGTATCACACTGACAACATGTTTGACAACTGATTAAATGTCAAGTATGGAATAAAATTACAGCATGTTTCAGTAATTTCACTGCAACTACGACAATGAATCGGCCACTAGTTGAGCTTGAAATAAACGGCATTTTATCCATAAAACAATTAATGCTTTCCTTCATCCTTTCTCAAAGCCTTGTTTATATGCACTCTTTTGACCCGGGGTCAAAAATACACACGGAGTTAATTTTGTCCCCCAGGTTCAAATCATTAACAATACAGATCGTTTATATGCACAGGAAATTTGAAGATTTATGCAGTTGTGATTTAACTATGGACAGCTACAGACCTATGTACAGGAACGAAAGCAACAGCGCTTTTCTCAATGCATCGTATTTGCTTTGACTGAATCAGTCTAAAGAGAAAGGAGACTCTGGATAAAGGAAAGAAACAGGCACTGGTGGAGTCAATGCTTTGATGACAATCAGTGGAATGAAAACTTCAGAATATTAAATTACATGCTTGACTTTGGGTGCACGCAGCTGCGACCCTACCTCACAATTGACTCATGTGTTAGAGAGAGTTTGACTGTAGAACATAGGGTTGCTGTTACACTGTATTTTTTGGCTACTAATGTAGAATATCGCACTGTGGGCAATCTTTTTGGTATGTAAATCTACTGTGTGTGTTATCATTCACGAAGTCTGTGAAGCAATCAACACGCACGTCTTACCACTGGTGGAAAGATTTCCAAAAGATGCTGAGCTCAAAGATGTTGTGTCAGGCTTTGCTTTGAAATGGAGGATCCCTTATTGCCCTAGAGCAATCGATGCAACACAGAGACCAACCAGAGGACCGAAAGTGTGTCATTCAGATTATGTGAACAGAAAAGGGTGGTATTCTATAATTATGCAAGCTGTGTGTGATGACAGGTACAGATTCACAGATATATGTCTTGATTGTTTTAAAGTACGCAGGAGACTATTCCTGAAGCGGATTGATGTCGATGTAAATTTTGTTCCAACTCTGGCTGCAGCTGCTGTTGTATTACACAATATTTGTGAAACAGAAAATGAGCAGTTTGAACCCAACTGGCTGGATGGCATTGCTGAGAATGAAATTGGTCAACAGAATATTGTGCAAGTCAACCAAGACCTATGGCGATGCTGTTCACAGAGCCCTGACATTACAATTTGCCAGAGAAGAAACCTAAGAGTAACTGTTTCTTTTAGACAATGCTGTAATACTCTGGTATAAACTGTCAAGATATGTCATCAAACTTGTTGATGTTTGCACAATCATGTCTTGTTTGCTGAGTGGTAGATTATTTATCATATACTGAAAGCTTTTCATTAGATGCATTATAAATTATGTCAATTTCTTTGTTTAACACATAAGGAAAAGTCAATATTCCGTTTATTCATTTTCTTAACTTAAAATTAAAGCAAATTGAAACATAAAGATTAATAATTAACACAAAATTAAGATTAAGATATTTACAGAAACACTTAAAGAATCTTAATCCCATTGTAAATTTCAACAACATTTTAAAATCTGCTAATGACCTTATTATAAAATACGTTTGTAATTTTCTATACCATGTACTTAAACATATAAGAAATGCTTCAGCTCAGCATGTGCACCAGGTTTTGAATTAAGGAAATGAATGTATCATGGGCCTATGGCCTTTTACTGAATCAACTTGTCTGTCTGTCCATCTGTCAAATTGAAACCAGTCTCTTTTATTTCTTTTTAACATGTCGTTTGATATGTTTATTCAAGACACATATTTTGGGAAAAAGAACAAAACTCGAAAATGCCCACAAGGTAATGGAGTAACATTTAATAATATAAACAAAAACTTTTCAAAAATAAAAAATTTAGTGATGGAACCCTTTCAAATTTTTAAATAATGATAGATGGCAATTAAAGCAGACCATTCATACTCAACTCCGCTGTCAAACATAAACTCGTAACTTGCTGCGTTCTCAGCATGAAAGTTTCGATCTTTTTTAATGAGATTGTACAATGATAAAATTAAAAGTTACTCAAGTTAAAGGAACATAAATTGAACGATACATCAAATTTACCAAACATAACGCTGAATTAGCTGTGTATTGAAAGATGCATTGCATTAAGAGAAAGTATGCTGCTGTTGCAACAGAAATAGGAAATCAAATGTCATGGAAGGTAAATAATATATGTTGTAGTAAGTACTTCAATCTTGGTCACATGACAAAGAACCTCGTGAGCGTCTTTGACTGGTAGAGGGGTAGATGCTATCTTTTAAGTTAGCATCATCAGCTGGTACACGTCTCCCTTCAGGCGATGTTGTGTTCGAGAAGACCGAATCACAGGGACGCAAATGACCAGAATTATGAGCTTGTGGAAGTTGACGGCTGTTTATGATCATTTCCATCATTCGCAGCTGGTGATCTGTCAGCACTTCTCTGTTTCTCTTCTGTCCATTTTCTTAATTTCATATTCTTTCTTCTGAGCTTCGTCCTCGAGCTTCTTAAGTTCTAGGTCTAACTGTTAGATTCTATTGCTTCATTAGACTTGGTGAATTTATCCATCACTAGTTCCAAGATGTTTCTACTCTACTCTTCCTTTGTTTTGCTTTTTCAGGCTTCTATTGTTTCTTTTATTCGTTTCTGTTATTAATTGGACCATTTTGCACATTTGTTTTATGTTTATCTTCATTGCCATAATCACCTCGATCAACCGGTGCCTCTAACTCATCAAGATCATCATCATTTTGAGAAGGTTCCACACCAAGAGACTCAGAATCAGAGATGTCTCTGTCAGCGACTTGCTGGTTGGTCGGGCTTTGTAGGACTTTTCGAATATCTGTCTCAGTTTGGCATAGAATTTGAAGAGTTTTCCTGCTTGACCACTTCTTTTAAGTTTATCTCTACACTGCCTGCAACTTTTTCTACTTCATTCGCTCTTTACTTTGAACGGCTGATTTCTCAAAACCCTTCTTCATTTCCTTGCTAATACTATTATACACCGCACTGTCAGCTTTAGTGGGGCTGTCTAGCTGTGCCTGTATGTGCACTTCTTTCCAGATACTCAAAAGACATTCATTCTCATCATCAACCCATGAAGTACCCCTCGCTCGCTTTTTAGGTGGTATGTTAAATCGATTTGCTTTCAAAAGTGAGGTGTATTAGGCGGGAAACTATTGCATGTGATGTATTTATAGATGGGAGATCTCCAATACTGAAAGGGGTGTTCATGTATTCATTTTAGCATAAAACGGATAAAACGTCTATAAACCGTTCATATGCAGCATTTGCCTCCGGGGGCAAATTTGACCCTGGGGTAATGTGACTTTGATCCACCTCATGAGATGGGTCAAATTTAACCCTGGGGGTGTTTATATGAGAATATTTAACTCCGGGAGTTAAATTTGACTCCAGGGTCAAACGCTTGCATGTAAACTACATGTAGGTTAAAGTCTTGACATTAGCTCTAAAGGGAAATCCACTGTAATTCTAAAAGTCACAAAGGTAAACGGATTAAATTTGTATCATAGCGTATTCAAACCCTTGTTGAAATTACATACAAAGGTTTCAATCAATCAATACATTTACATACATAAAAAGACAATATCAGAATTGAGAGAACGTCCAACAGCTCAAGGCTTACTTGACAACATGAACGTACTGGGCCAGGCTGATAAAGGCTTCCTGTACTGGCCCGTTCCAGGCACTGGCTTACGATATTGGGCCAGTAATGGGCCAGTAAAAGGCCAGTACCGGAACAGTATAATTTCATATAATGGCCTAGCTCAGGTTAGCCTTAACGGTACCTGTAGTGGTACTGGCCCAGGTTTACGCCAGAACTATTAACAATGTCTTGCCAGTACTGGCCCTATTTAGTTGGATCTTTACTGCTAAGTAACTTTAATACATCGACCCATAGATATACATGTTCGAATTATCAGAAATCAAGGTTAATAAAGACATTGTTATTAAGCTGTGCATTCTTAAATTGTTAAACTTACTATCCTTAAAGTTAGTTATACATATTTAAAAATCATAAGCATGGAACTTCACAAACATTGGTAGTTTTTAAAATAAATTCTCAATGCTTGCAAATGTTATAGAGTAATTCATATAAATAAAAATTTTCAAACATGTTATCTAAATATCTTAATGGAGAGAAAAACGGGTTTGTGAACAAGTAGGTCTACACAAAAAACATATGTCTCCAAAGATATTTAAGAAATTGAATTTGTTTAACTGATAAACATTAGCCTATCATGTTAATAAAACCTACATCAACAGTTTCAACAGTTTGAATAAGAATACCCATAATTCATAACAGGAAGTGCCATGCCAGTACTGAGCCAGTATGTACACTCAATATTATCTGTAATGGGCTTGTCATGGTCTTTTCTGGCCCTTTCAAAATATCCCATAATGCACTAACACAGGAAGGGATATGCCTTAACCGGGCCGGTACTGGGCCAGTACAGTACACCTGTACCGTATTTCCAGTACTGGGCTAATACAATTCTGCCGGTAATGGCACGATTTGGTTAAACCGATACTGGACCAGTACTGATTCATTACCGTTAGCCAGTATGCCTTTATCAACTTTACCAGCCAGTATTAGACAAATACTGGCCAAGTACGGTAATGTTTGCTTGGCGTTGTTTGTTCTGAATAGAATGAATAGCGAAATGCATGATAGAAAACATGAATCAATAAGTTTTTGTGGTTTTATTGCATTCACTTAGAGCAGACAACACAAGTGACAATCTTTTCGTCTACGTAAGGTGGACAAACCAAGGAACCACATTTGGTCACAACAGGATACAGCATTCTCCCATACTTTGCTTCATGACCCCCTGGAATAGCTTCAGCATCAGTGTCCACACATATATAATCAGCAGTTGAATGAGCCTTGTATCCACCCATTAGAATCCCCGAGTACTCCAGAGTCCAGCCCTGGTAGCAAGCATTCCTCGCTGGAACCAAGATGGACGTTGCTCTGTTACTCTCACAAACAACACAGGGCATATCTTCGTGGTCTAAAGGTTGAAAGGGCATAGTCGTGTATGGCTGATCATACTCTACTCCCCAAATTTGTGATACGAAATTATCATGGATACCATACGTGTTGTTAGAATGTATGGGTTGTTCTGGAAGACACAGTGATGATGCAGACCCCCCTGTAGCTGAGTAGTATGACCCTGCTGCGAAACCTGAAAAAATAGAAAAATAAGTCTTGTAATGTTCATTTTACTTCATAAAGACAAAAGTGTTGGTAAAAATATTTATTTTCTTAAAGTGATTTAATATTAACAGCAAAAAAGTGATATCAACAAACAATTTTGGATTAATGAAAGGGACTGCCATTGTTCTTTCACAAAAATATATGAAATTATAGTAATATAATATGATAATCGGAATACGGAATTATCACCAAAACATCTAAAACAAAACAGATGTCATGGTCGCTTCGATACCTTTTATTTCATGTTAAACGGTACATTCTGACATCCATTTTGACAAACGTATTCCATCCATACCAGCACCATAAACAACGCACAATCTCCCTCTGTCTCCTCTGTCTCTGTCTCTGTCTCTCTGTCTGTCTCTCTCTCTTTTTCTGTCTCTGTCTCTGTCTCTCTGTCTGTCTCTCTCTCTCTCTCTCTCTCTCTCTCTCTCTCTCTCTCTCTCTCTCTCTCTCTCTCTCTCTCTCTCTCACTCTCTCTCTCTGTCTCTCTCTATATATCTCTCTGTGTCTGTATCTGTGTATCTGTCTCTGTCTGTCTGTCTGTCTCACTCAGATACGTTTGCTTTCACCTTTATAAAGTAAGGTGTTGCCAGTAGGACAGGATGTTCTTCCCCATCTTGTGTACACACTGCTGCCTATTGAAAGACGAACAAAAAATTTACTGTGGAGAAAGAAAATGAATAACGTTATAAACAAGAAGTTTTTATTTATCAAAAGGAAAATTCAACTGCTCACAAATATGTTCTTGAAAGTTCATCTCAGAATGCGTTCAGAAGGATAAAACTGATATTTTTAAAGGTCTTTTAATATACAGTAATAATTTCTTATGTAACAACGTTTAACAAAATATGAATGAAATTGTTTGTTACTTGCCTTGAGGTGTGGTACTCCTATTATGGATAGACTGAAGCTGAAAGATCTCTGTCTTGAGGATGGACATGTCAGAAGAAAGACGGGAGATGTCTGTTTGGTTTGTGAGTGATTGTAGCTGATTCACTTCAGATTTTAGTGTGAACACGTCAGCTTGCAGAGCAGACAGATTCTGTACTGCTTGACTTCCCGAGTTCCCCAACGATGCACAGGAGCACCGACTGTTCACATACTGCATATGACTCTGTAGAACTGCAAACTCTGTCTTGACGTTAGACAGATCCTTTAGATCATTCAGGGCCGTGTCCAGCTTGGACTGCATGATTTTCTGCTCATTCCGAGCTGCATGCAGTTCTGAATCCAATCTTGTAATGTTTGAGGGAAAGCTCCCAGGCGGGATTTGACTCTGTAAAACTGCCAACTCCGTCTTGACATTCGACAGATCCTTTAGATCATTCAGGGCTGTGTCCAGCTTTGATTGTGTGACTTTCTGCTCCGTCCGAGCTGCTTGCAGTTCTGATTCCAATTGTGTCACTGTTTGTTCTAGTTTAGAAATATCACTCTCGGATGTGACTAAGTAAACTCGATATGTCCAAAGATCCACCTGGTTTCGATATCGGCAATATCAATGTCTGTACAGCCAGAGGAAAGGCTAATATACAATAATATATATCATTCGCATGGCTGCTGCCTGGAATGAGAACAAACATTGTTGCATGCTGCTTATGCAGTCTTGAGGGATTGGCTTATCAGCGATAAGGTTTCTAGTGCTAATCAGACTCTGCAGGTGACATTTGTTACACTAAATAGAATTATATTTGCACAAATCTTGATAGAATTAACGAACCGTTTAAAATTTATGTACAACTCTGATCACAGGTCGTTAACTTTTCTATTACTTTATTCCCATGTTAAAAGACTCCAAGTCATTATTACCAGTGCCAGATATATTCATATATACTCTTTGACGTATGTCACGTCCTACTTTGATAATAAATCTTGTGAAGTTATCAGCTGATATTTTCCTTGTAATAATAATTATTCTTTATTGTCCTAGTTACAAAGTAACGTCGGAAATTCTTGTTGTGATTTTGGAACCCGGCAGACACATCCAGGACCAGTTCAAGTAATGTTCTCTCCTTATATTGCAGAGTGTTAAGCATGGAAACAAAATACTGTCATGTATTTTGGAGACAAAAATACTGTTCTGATTCAGCTCAAGCGATATCCCTCTGGCCGAAGTCAGGAGGAATGCTTTAAATCTGCATGCAAAATACACCCCTACTGTCAGGTTGGTTCATTTAACGTAGAACCTAGAATCAAGGCGAGGGCAGGCGAACACCCTACCCTGTGTGTTGAGCATGATCTGTGTGCAAAGCAAGCAGGGCCATTATAAAGGTGATTGAGTGAGTGTGAGTCAGTGCAGTTGCCACTGTGAGGTCATGGGGTGCAGTTTTGTGAATATTCTTATGTTATCTTGTCTTTGTGTTAAGATGGAAACTGATAGAAAATGTGCTTTTGTAACTGTAAAGTTGAGATTATTTGTATGTTGCCTTTTTCGTATGTTGAAATATCCGTTTTAAATGTAAATGACCATGTGGCTATAACTTCTTGTGAATGTTGGTATAATTTTGCTGTAATTTGTTAAAAATTATACTTTATTGCCGTAAAGTGAAGTATACTAATCAGATGAATGTATGATTTCTAGGATGTTAAAGCTGTACCAGAGAGCTGTTCTGTAATCTTGCTGGTGGAGGCAACTTGTGTATCATCTGGTGATGATGAACTGAACGATGTAGTTGTAACCTCTTGATCCATTACTTCATGTCACCGTGACCTGATGGTGTCGTCTGTGCGGCTAACGACAATGAAGTGTGCGACTAATTGTAATTGATTTTGTATTGTACTCGTGGCATGCCGTTGAAAGTTGTTCTATTTGTTTCAAATGAAACTAGAATCATCAGTTTAAAGAAAAAATAATTAAAAAAGGAATGTAATTGTGTTTATTGCATTTATTTCGAGCAGATAACACATGTGACAATCTTTTCATCCACGTATGGGGGGCAACTCAAGGAACCACATTTGGACAATACAGGATACAGCAACCTCCCATTCTTTAATTCGTGACCCCCCGGAATAGCTTCAGCATCAGTGTCCACACATATATAATCAGCAGTGGAAAAAGTCTTGTATCCACCCATCAGAATCCCCGAGTACTCGGGACTCCAGCCCTGGTGGCAAGCATTCCTCGCTGGAACCATGATGGACGTTGTCATGTTGCTCTCACAAACCACACAGGGCATGTCTTCCTGATCTAAAGACTGAAAGGGCATAGGGTATGGTTGATGATACTCTGCCCCCCAGATAAGTGATGCGTAGTTATCGTGAACACTATATGAGTGGGAAGAATAGATTGGATGTTCTGGAAGACACAGTGTTGATGCTGACCCACCTGTGTCTGAGTAATATGACCCTGCTGTGTAACCTGCAAAATTGCATAATATATTTTCTAGAAAGGTTGTCTGTACTTTGTTTGTTAATGATAGAGATTTCGTTTCTTAAATTATAAAAATAAAAAGATGTTTGAGTAAAACTGATCGACACGTTAATGTATGAATTGAATTACCAAAATGGTTGATCAACATCACATACTGAGCTTTAACTTGTCATTGACAACGTCGAAGGTTTTCCTACCCGAACAAAACTGAAAAAAAAAGATTCAATTGTATTCCAGAAATCACAATTAAACGTTAAAATAATAGAATCAAGATTTCCTATGTATAATCTCATCTCTAACACTACAAACAACACACATTCTTTTTAAACACAGACAAACAGGTTTGACAGAATCCAGATCTAACCTTTATACACCACATTGTTCCCAGAAAGGCAGGATGTTCTTCCCCATCTCGTGTAGACACTGTTGGCTATTGAGAGAGCAACAAACATACTTTACTTTTCTACGAGTATTTAATGTACTGTATTCTTTCAAGAAAAAATAATTGCTCAATGAAAGTTTTACTTATGACTTCCTGAAAGGTCATCTTAAAGTATGTTCAGAAGAATAAAGATGATACCGAGATCGCTTGATATACAGTTTATTTGTGATTTGAAACAAGTCTAAACCAAAAATATTAATAAAATTATTTGTTACTTGCCTTGAGGAGTGGCACTCCTATTATGGAGAGACTGAAGCTGAAAGATTTCTGTCTTGAGGATGGACATGTCAGAAGAAAGACGGGAAATGTCTGTTTGGTTTGTGAGTGATTGTAGCTGGTTCACTTCAGATTTCAGTGTGAAAACGTCAGCTTGAATAGCAGACAGGTCCTGTACTGCTTGACTTCCCGAGTTCCCCAAAAATGCACAGGGACACTGACTTCTCACAGCCTGCATCTGACTCTGTAGAGCTGCCAACTCCGTCGTCACGTTAGAGAGGTCCTTAAGATCATTCAGAGCTGTGTCAAGCTTTGATTCAGTAACCTTCTGCTCCGCCCGAGCTGCTTGCAGTTCTGAATCCAATCTTGTGATGTTTGTTGGAAGGATCCCAGATTGAACTTTACTCTGTAGAACGGCCAGCTCCGTCTTGACGTTAGACAGATCCTTTAGATCATTCAGAGCTGTGTCAAGCTTTGATTCAGTAATCTTCTGCTCCGCCCTAGCTGCTTGCAGTTCTGAATCTAATCTTGTGATGTTTGTTGGAAAGATCCCGGATTGAACTTTACTCAGTAGAACGGCCAGCTCCATCCTGACGTTAGACAGATCATTTAGATCCTCCAGAGCTGTGTCCAGCTTTGATTGTGTGACTTTTTGCTCAGTCAGTGATGTCAGTAGTTCGGCTTGAACTTTTTCTACTGTCCTCTCCAATAATAGAATGTGACTCACCAGACTGGAAATGTCCAAGGATCCATCTGGTTTTACAACGGGCATTATAAATGCTTGTACGGAAAACAGAGAGGCAAATATAAGAGAACATATTACCTGCATGACTGTTACGTGGAATGAGATTTGACAACGGTGTCGGATGATTTAAATACCTTCTACGGAGTAGGGATAGGCTTATCAGTGATAAGGTTCCTAGAGCATATGTAACCTCGCGATTGAATCTGTAAGGCACAGTATTTGCAGGCTATTCCATTTATGTACATTTAAGACATTTTTTAATAAGCACATTTATTCTTGTTTTGATATTGTATAAACATTCAAATAATTTTAAATAGATTTCATGTCACTTTGTAACAGAATTGACTTCCATTAACTTTATGATGTCTGTTTTAATTCGGTATTCTTTCTCAAAGCTTAAAGCTGCTTTTGTAACCAGATTTCAATATAATTAACTATTCCCAAAAACAACTGATGTTGAGGAATGACGATGAAAATAGTCGGGGTTGGTTAATGGAAACGTTAATGATGCGACATACAGGAAGATGATTGGAACTACGTTGATGCCAGATGCTGAATTGTGATAAGAAACAATTTCTCACTTTAATATGACAATGTACCTCCTCACAGATAGTGGGAAAATTCTTGCAGAGCGAATCTTTGATCGACTTTTCGTTGTCATGTTACAGTGAAAATATTATATCAATACATCTAACTTGATCTCCGAAAATTTGTGCCAATGCACCTGCTCATTGTGACTAGTGGAAGAAATTTTTCAGAGGGAGTAACTTAATCGACTACCGTGGTCAGCTTACAGTAGAGATATAGTTTCCCTGTACTCTCCTTTATCTCCAGAGCTACGCATATGTGGAGGTCAACTATGCATTGAACCTGTGTTTATCTGGCTGTATTCAGGTGATGAAGATGTGACCAGTTGAATTCATAACATGTGGAGGTCAACTGTGCATTGTATCTGTCTTTATCTGGTTGTATTCAGGTGATGAAGATGTGACAAGTTGAATTCATAACATGTGGAGGTTAACTGTGCAATGACTTACAGCTGAGTGACCTGTAAACTTTCAGATATAACCCAAGTAAAGTTCCCGCATGTGCTTTAAATACAGAATGAAAATGTCGTTTGAGTATTGACTTCTTCTTCAGCCATCTTTATTGTTACCAAGTTTTAACTGATATCGTCAATGCTGCTAAATTGCGAAACAAAAACGTCAATTAGTGTGCTAGACGGTAGTAACAGATATTTTATGTTTTATGTTTGAATGTGTATTTTTAGTTGTATTTAGTTGTACATCCTCGCATTGAAAGCGTAAATGAACGATAAGGTAATATATTTTTTTTATGAAATTGAATAGTTATGGCGTTGTTTGCATAGAGCCCGGGTTTGTCTACATCAGTCAGATGAAGCTGTATCGCTAATGCTGTCACTGATCCGCGTCGGTGATTACGATCAACTGCAGTAAACTTTTCGGGTTATTATATTATTTAAGTAATTTTGAAATATGTGAATTTTGTATATATATGTTTTGTTTTTTAAAATCTAAATTTCATTAGCTAGCTATCGAATAGCAACATTTCATGATTTATTATCCTTCAGTTGTTTTTTCTTTGACCCTGTTGCGTTTGTGCATTAAAAAATCCCATATTTGGAATAATCTAGAAATGACTTCGCAACCACTTGTTTATTATTTCTCGGCAACAAAAATTTGATTTTCAACAATACATTTAATTCAGTTTAAATATTGCAGCTGGTCTCACATGTTACAAGAAAGAAATTGTACTGTTGGAAATGAGGTCAGCACATGGCTATCTTAAATAGTTTATAATAATCATTTAAACATAATGCACCTTATCTAAAAGTAATCAGGATGAGGGAAACTAATTAGAAAATCACAATACCTGTTAATGCAAAAATGAAGTTTTCAGCTCAGCAACAGAAATGGAGTGAGATAGAACACGGAAAGCCCAGGAAGTGGGTAACAGAGTTAAACATAGGAGGGAAATGAAAGTGGATCCCTGTTGACAAGGCTCTAGAAGTGGAAGAGTAAAGGTGGAAAATGAATAGGTGGAGCGATCAAAACTAATTGATTCTTTAAGTACAAATATCAAGAATTATTGTGAATATTATTTCATCAATTTCCTTTTAAAACATATTCTTTAAGTTTATTAAATAATGATGTAATCACTAATCAAGTAATCAAACAACACATAAAATCATATTTCCAATGATCAGTATATTCATACCCCTCATTGAAAAGAAAGTGAAAATTATTGATTGATTTACAGAAATTAAACTGTATTGCTCCAATACAGTGCATATTGATCAAAGTTCAAAGGTACAAGTTATATGTAAGTATTTACAAAGTACTCACAAGTACTCATCGGTAAAATACAGTGTTTACATTATTCACGAAATGTACGACTCCAATACAACATACTCATCATAGAAAGTAAACTGTAAGATACTGATAATGGTACAGTTCAGTTTTTATTATATTCTCTGTTAACTGTACGACTCTTATATAACATACTCATTATAGTCAAAGGTACAGTTCAGTACATACCATATTGGCGCTGTAAACTGTACGATTCTAATATAAAATACTCATCACAGTTAAAGGTGCAGTTAAGTACTGACAATATTATCTGTAAACTTTACGATTCTAAAGTGAAATACTCATCATAGTTAAAGGTACAGTTAAGTTTTCAATTATACGATTTTAATCCGTAAAAATACAATCAGAGTATGAGTAGAATTCAGAATTTGCAATATTATGAGCACTCCAATGCATAAAACAATCATTAACGTTTAAAACGCTGTTCAGTTATGTAATAAATATCAACATAAATTACTGTCCAAACAAATTAAAATTATAACTTTCTTATTTATTTCTCTGATACTCACGGGACCACTACACCAGACAATATTCTCTGTAAACTGTACGACTTCAATCCATAAAGCAACAATCAGAGTATAAGTACAGTTCAGGATTTGCTATATTGTCAGCACGCTGTACCACTCCAATGCATAAAACAGTCGATAACGTTGTAGGTACAGTTCAGTTATGTAATAAACATAAACATAAAGTACTGTTCAACAAATTATAACTCTCTTATTTATTTCTCTGATACTCACGGGACTAAACAAAGAATCATATCACTATCGTATGCTGAAGTCAGTGTTGGTATTCCGGTATCTACAATGTTCTCCGCCAACCGAACTGCTCGAATATAGGGGGTATACCATCCAGCATAGTACACAGTGTTGTTGTAGTAGGTCAGAGACCCGGGTTCAACACCAAGTCTGATGACGTCTGACACGACCCCAGCTGTCATCTTCTTCAGAGTGTACCCAGAGTTGAAATACAAAGTATTTTCCATACTATCAACCACTACACCAGACAATATTCTTGCACCAGATACCAGGGTCCGGAGAACGTTACCATCATAACTAACACTGAACACTCTGTCAATCCTGAACGCATAAACCTCCCTCTCTCTGGTGTTCACGGCTATACCACGTTGGTACTTGTATCCCGCCGTCAGGGCCCGGATGACCATGAAGTTCTTTCCTCTTGTGCTCATCCTGCTGATTGTGTGTGCAGGTCTCTCTGTTGACATGAACACGAGTTCTCTCCCCTCATCCACTGCAATCCCCAACACTGAGACACCTTCTCTTAGGGTCTGCGTATCATCAGTATCCAGTGTGGTGGACGTTATCCTGTCCGGGTAATGTGTTCCAACAAGAAGCTTCTGTAGCCGTTGTACGAAGCAAAGTGCCGATACACGACCTGACACTAGGACTGAGTATTCAGTCCAACTTTCACTATGAAGATTGAACTGCCTCAGTTGAGAACTACGAGGAGATCCGACTAACAGTCTGTTCAGTCTGTGCTGTACCTCCATAGATGTAGTTATTGGGCTTGTGTTGATAGTAGTCGTTCTTTCACTTGATGCTGGAGTTGGTGACGGCTGTCCACACTTTGAACAAGACTCAGCGATAAGTCTCTCAGCCTTGATGAAAGCTGCTCTATACAGATCCTTCTCCTGTTGAACCTGTCTGAGAGTCTCCATCACGCTGTGGAGCTGCCTCTTCATGCTCTGCTGACCCTGCTTCAGTCTCCATATCTCAACATGGGCACTGCCTACATCAGGTACAGACTCGTCTCCACGACATTCATCCATAGCTTCCTGGATCTGTTGCTGAAAATGGTGAGTTAGTTCCTGTCTTAGAGACTCCGTGGCGATGTCAATACTTTCATGAAAGGTAATGTCCCTTTCGGCAAGTTCGATCTGGAAAATGTTTAACTTTGTGTTTAAAGTCCTTAATCTGCTATGCATCGCACCAATGCTGCCACTGCTCTTACACGAGGCCAGCATGGAGAAGATCAAGATCGCAATACACACCAGGCCTGTCATAATGACTGTTGAGGACACGCTGTTTTAGGTATGCAATGAATACAGCTGTCTATGTTCATTACCGCTCCCCTCCGTATATCACACGGTCTGCAGGTGCCCGCTAGTTCTAAGTCCGCCTATCTGTGTCTGCACACAATCTGCATAGACGATGATTTGATAGATTGATTCGAGCTAGTTTGAACCTTGTGCACTTTGAACAGTCCAGTTGATGATCACATACAGGTGCTCTGGTTCTGCACCACATAGATAACCTGTATATCTATAAAGATATTTGATAAGAGTTATAACGACTTTAACTCATGAAAATAGAAAGACATGCTTTTTTGCAATTATTGTTTATTTTGAAATATTTAAACAATAAATCAACACTAATTCAATGTAAAGCTCAAATAAACTTATCAACCATTTAACCAATTAAATTATATGAAAACCAGAATATTTTAGCATCATATGTAAGCTTAAATATAGCTAAAAACTTTCTTTGTTGCATGCAGTGTTTTTATTGGCTGAAATATTGCGAGGTATGTCAAGTTGCAATATTTTGCCGCTGCGGTAACTTGCCATAAACTCGAGAAAAGCCCGTATTAGAACAGAAGTTGTGTATGACTTAATGAAGGAGCTAGTTCTTTGGGGAGCAAATGATTATTTATAAGGCGTTAATTATTCCCCTCTTATGGCTGCAATACCTCAAAAGTCGCGATTAAACCCAAGTCACTCACGTAAAATCACTGGTTATATGTTTCAGGATTTGGATAAAGCTTCTTATACCGTTTTCAAGCAATTGAGAATATTGTGAGATACAGCATTATATAAAGAAATTACATATGGGTGGAATAACGACGTAACAATGATAAGAGGATAAGCTAACAATAATATAATAGGATGAAGCTGGGATAACATGATAAGATGTGTGGGATTACCTATTAATCAGAGGTGAGATGATACGATGTGTTGGATTACCTATTAATCAGAGGTGAGTTAATTAGAAGATAAACAGTTGCGTTAGTAAAATTTCTGGGATTCATTGTTATTCAACACCAGCAAATTTAGTTAAAACCGACGTCACAGCGACGCAAACATCGTTCTCCAAAAATAAATCATATTAAAATTTATTCGTGATATCTACCGGTAGACACAATCTAAAAATGACAAAGAAAGCTGTCGAATAGGAGTATGGCACGAATTTTCTAGGAAACTGGAAACTAGTGAACATGTTGTATCAATTCAATCGTATCAATATCTTTGCTAATTTGCGGGTATTCATTGTCATTCAAAATAGGGTAATTTTTTCGAATTGACCAATCAGAATCGAGAATACAACAAAGTCGTGTTATAATAAGGCTGTTACAATTCGCGGTATATTGCCTTAACTAATTTGCGGGTATTCATTGTCATTCAACATAGTGTATTGTTTTTTCAAATCAACCAATTAGAATCGAGAATACAACGAAGCCATGTTACAATAAAGCTGAGGCTGATTAGGAAACAAGGTGATGAGTGAAACCAGAGCAATCCAACACATCTGATCTGTCCATCTCAGCTTCATCCTTGGTACTCTTGAAAGCGGCGTTAAACTCCAAATCGCCTAACCTCACCAGGTTCAGTAATACCCTCACTCTCAGCAGCCAGTTCAGTATTACCCTCACTCTCAGCAACCAGTTCAGTATTACCCTCACTCTCAGCAGCCAGTTCAGTATTACCCCCACTCTCAGCAACCAGTTCAGTATTACCCTCACTCTCAGCAACCAGTTCAGTATTACCCTCACTCTCAGCAGCCAGTTCAGTATTACCCTCACTCTCAGCAGCCAGTTCAGTATTACCCTCACTCTCAGCAGCCAGTTCAGTATTACCCTCACTCTCAGCAACCAGTTCAGTATTACCCTCACTCTCAGCAGCCAGTTCAGTATTACCCTCACTCTCAGCAGCCAGTTCAGTATTACCCTCACTCTCAGCAGCCAGTTCAGTATTACCCTCAATCTCAGCAACCAGTTCAGTATTACCCTCATGAACATGTTCTACTTAAATAAGTGAATCATATAACTAGCTACACGAAGATTTATCCGGTACTTACGGGACTAAACAAATGGATAAAGAAGTACCGTAATTTGAATCCATTGTTATTAGCCTGGTCTCTGTAATATTCTTACCCAACCACACTGCTCCAACCGACAGGGTACGACGAACACCACCAAAGTACACAGTGTTATTGTAGTAGGCTAGCGACCTAGGTTCGACACTGAGAGTGGTAACATCTAACACCACTTCGTCTGACATCTTCTTCAGTTTATTCCCATCGTTGAAATACAGAGTATTTCCCACACTGTCAAATGTTACACCAAATATAGCACCAGATGCGAGTTTCCGGAGAACTTTACCATCATAATTAAGTCTGAACAATCCTATAAATTTACAACTTGCAAAAATGTCTTTCTCTCTCGTGTTAACAGCTATATTGAATGGGGTTCTGTTTTCCCCTGTTAGGGCCCGGATGACGGTGAAGTTCTCTCCCATTGTGCCCATCCTGCTTATGCTGTATCCAGGTTTCCACGTTGTCATGAACACGCGTTCTCTCCCCTGGTCCACCGCAATCCCTCTCGCCCTGACTCCTACTCTCAGAGTCTGTGTATCTTCACCATCAAGTGTGTTGGACGTTATCTTATCCGACTTATACATTGCAACATGTAGCCTCCGCAGTCTTTGTACAAAACAAAGTGCTGTTACACCACCTGACATATGGAGATGATATTTTCTCAGACTGTTTCTTTGAAGATTGAGCTGGCTTAACTCAGAATTTTGCCAAGATGTTATTATCAATTCAGTCATGACGAGTGAGTTCTGTACCGGTGTCGAAGTCGTTAACGGGCTGATTGTCGTGGCTATTGTACTTGATGCTTGTGTTTGAGAGGGCTGTCCATATTCTGGTAGCTTAGTGTCTGAACTGCACTTTGAACAAGACTCAGCAATACGTCTCTCAGCCTTGAGTAGAGCATCTCTGTACAGATCCTTCTCCTGTTGAACCTGTCTGAGAGTCTCCATCACGCTGTGGAGCTGCCTCTTCATGCTCTGCTGACCCTGCTTCAGTCTCCGTATCTCAACATGGGCATTGCCTACATCAGGTACAGACTCATCTCCACGAACATTTTCCATTGCTTCCTGGATCTGTTGCTGAAAGTGGTGAGTGAGTTCCTGTCTTAGAGACTCCGTGGCGATGTCAATACTTTCATGAAAGCTAATGTCCCTTTCGGCAAGTTCGATTTGGAAAGTGTTTAATTTTTTGTTGAAAGTCCTTAATCTGCTATGCATCGCACCAATACTGTCAAGGACACGCTGTTTTAAGTCTGCAATGAATACAGCTTTATATTTGCATAAACTCTCCCCTCCGTATATCACACGGTCTGCAGGTGCCCGCTAGGTCTAAGTCCGCCTATCTGTGTCTGCACACAATCTGCATAGACGATGATTTGATAGATTGATTCGAGCTGGTTTGAACCTTGTACACTTTGAACAGTTCAGTTGATGATCACATACCTTTGCTCTGGTTCTGTACCACATAGATAACCTGTATATCTATAAATATTATTGATAAGTGTTATAACGACTTTAACTCATGAAAAATAGAAATACATGCTTTTTTGCAATTATTGTTTATTTTGGAACGAGAAATTTTCATCTGTATTTAAGTGGCAATTATTATCTACAGTATATTAAAAACGTCCGTATAATGTTAAGAAGACAAACTCCTACTTGAAATTTACACATATAAAGTTGAATTACCTACATTGCACAACCATCCAATATTTGTCTTTCTGTCTGATGTAAATTATGAACTGTAATTAAGTTAGTCATTGGCTCGCAACATTGTCGGGTTTTCGATCGCTAATCTCGATATTAACCTGTTTAATGTCATAGTACTCACCTGATAAGCATAAAGAAACAACAATTACTTCTTGAGCAAATAACGCTATGTATGAGGTTTGACATATTTGATCCCCGTACCATACTCTTTGTCCTTTTAAATGTGCAAATGTTTATATTCTACTGGCAATATCAGTTACAGTTATATGATGCGTTTAGAAGGCCTGATTGGTAAATATTATTTATGTTGATACAAAAATAAACATTAAAATCCATATTGTGAGTACTTTAGAGCTTACTGAACAACACATGGACATATACAAATCCCTCTCTAGTGTGTAACTACCAAGGTCAGTCATTAACAAATAGTTTAATCTGTAGGCTTGCGTGGTCTCACAGACACATTCTGAGTATTTAGCTATTAGAATCCTATGAGTCACACAAGGAACATAAATGCTATTTCTATTCTACTTTACTCGATAACAGAACTTTCTAACGTTAAAGTCTTATCATCTCATTACTTGACAGGGGAACTTTCCAGCGTTAAAGTTCTATTATCTCATTACTTGACAGGGTAACTACATAGCGTTGAAGTCCCAGCTTCTTCTTGCTGACAAGACGTGTCAGTGACTTGTAAAGATGATAAAAGAATAAAAAACAAGACTTGATATCCCATGTAAAATGGTTTGACAAACTGATTGATGGTTTACCTTCACAACACAAAATAAACGTCAATTGGAAACGAATAAAATGCTATTTAGAAAAGAGTCGTTTTAGATTTACGAATTCTGACAGAGTAGTCACCTGTTCATATGGTCCTGTCTGTGTACTACGAAAGTTCGAGTTTTTTGTAGAGAATATAGAATCATTAATATATTATTCAATTAGAACGTGAATCTATTTGGTTTGCGTTTCCCTATCTCATTGAAACCAGGTTAAACCTATATATCGATGCTCACTTCAATATAGATAAAAAATATTGTTGTTTCACCGTAACTGCCAGTTTACCCAGTTTATGCGTAAGTGTCTTCTGCTGTTTTTGTTTTCGGGTTGTTACAGGCAGGACGCTAGTGGTTTCAAATGGAAAGGGATTCCACAGCGTTATGGTGCTTGGTAAAAAAAGATTGAGAATATCTGCAATGTGTTCTGCAATTAATTTCTTGGATGGAAAAACGGTTTCTGATATAATAGTCACATTGTTCAAATACTCTTCTCTTAAATAGTCTGGAGCCATATGATGATACATTTTATAAATGAATAATGAATTTAAATCGATACCGCCTGTCCTTTAGAAAGTTGTAGTTGGTGTTTTCATATATTTTACCATGGCACAAATAGTTCTCAGTGCGTCCAAATGTAAGTTCTCTAATAACACGTCTGCTCATATGTACAGTTATCCCATACATGACAGAAGTAAAGCGTGATAAAATAAAGGACGTATAAAAAGTGTGTGTCGTTTTTCGAGGTAGACGATATTTCAAACTTCTCAGAAATTTATCATTGGACTAATTCTTTTTATAATTTCATTTGTATGCACTTTCCAAGAACACTCCCTTTGAAGTGTTAAACCTAAATGTTTATGGTCTTCAACTTCTTTGATAGTTTCAACGTGACCGTGGCCTTGACTACTCTATCAGTACTTGGTTTCAGAGATAATGATTTGTATTTTGATTTAACTGAGTTGCATGCACATAATACAAATAGCTGATGTAAAATTGAATAGCAGTAAAGAATGAGAGACCAAATCTAATTTGTTTGTCTCCATGTGATATTCTGCAATTGGAACTTCTCATGAAACTAATTTTGGTGAACCATCCTAAAGTTGCATCACTGCGTCACATAGTTTAGAGGGATAGGAAATAAGATTTAAATATTTTAGTAAAATTGTGCTTTATAGCATCGATGATAGCTGGAGAAGTAAACGGCAAAAGACTAACAAAAAGTATATTCTATTATCTTTCCTTGAGGTTTTTCTACAAGTTATTTCCCTAATCCATTCTCATACAATTATCCTCAGCTAACTGCAGTGTTTCATTTCCGAATTAATTTATTTCCATCACATTTAGAGCAATACTGTAGTGCCGTTAATCTAATTTCGACAACTTTCACAGTAAAACTCTATTGATCTGTTATATAGAAAATTCACAGTTCGAAGGTACAGTTCACTACTAGCAATATTTCAAAACGAACTGTATTACTTCAATACATAAATTAATTTTCTAAGACAAGGATTTTAATGGATTATCAACGTATTTATTCAACTGATGGGGACGTTTGGATATAGCTTCTTATACCGTTTTCAAGCAATTGAGAATATTGTGAGATACAGCATTATATACAGAAATTACATATGGGTGGAATAACGACGTAACAATGATAAGAGGATAAGCTAACAATAATATAATAGGATGAAGCTGGGATAACATGATAAGATGTGTGGGATTACCTATCAATCAGAGGTGAGTTAATTAGAAGATAAATAGTTGCGTTTGTAAAATTTCCGGAATTCATTGTTATTCAACATCCGCAAATTTAGTTTAAAACCGATGTGACAGCGACGCAAACATTGTGACGTCAACACGTTAGCCTTTTCAAGAAACTTGGACTAAGTCAGCCAGTTAAAACTATTTTCTTTCTTCAAAAATAAATCATATTAAAGTGTATTTGTGATATCTACCGATAGACACATTATAAAAACGGACAAAGACAACTATCAAATCGGAGTACGGCACGCAGTTTCTAAGAAACTGGAAAATCAAAACTTGAGTCGGGCCGGCACTAGTGAACATGTTGTATCAATTCACGGTGATTCGCCTTTGCCAATTTGCATGTATCCATTGTCATCCAACATGGGGTAATTTTTTCGAATTGACCAATCAGAATCGAGGATTCAACGAAGTCATGTTACAATTCGCGGTGACTCGCCTTAACTAATTTGCGGGTATTCATTGTCATTCAACATAGGGTAATTTCTTTAAATCAACCAATCAGAATCGAGAATACAACGAAGCAATGTTACAATAAGACTGAGGCTGATTAGGAAACAAGGTGATGAGTGAAACCAGAGCAATCCAACACATCCGATCTGTCCATCTCAGCTTCATCCTTGGTACTCTTGAAATCGCCTAACCTCACCCAGTTCAGTTTTACCCTCACTCTCAGCAACCAGTTCGCTCAAATGCATAAACATATCCTCATGGTTCAACAGACTACTTTAGTATTCATATGTTCTCAGCAACTGCAACTGCAACTGTACTGCAACTGTGCCGCTTAAATGCTTAAGCTTATCATCATAGTTAGAAAGTACACTTCTGTATTTACAATATTCATAGATCCTTTCCAACATAAACATATCATTATTGTTTAACAGAGCAGCTCAGTATTTACATGTTAACAGCAAACTGGACAGCTTGAATACATAAAGTAATAATCATAGTTCTGGATACAAGTTCAGAAATTGAACATGCTCAGCAAACTCATGACACGTATTTAATTGGTCTACTTAAATAACTGAACATGCTCAGCATACTCACGACACGTATTTGATTGATCTACTTAAATAACTGAATCATATAACTAGCGACACGAAGATTTACCCGGTACTTACGGGACTAAACAAATGAATAAAGAAGCATCGTATTTTGAATTCATTATTGTTAGTCTGGTCCCTGTAATATTGTTACCCAACCGCACTGCTCCAACGTACCGGGTACGACGAACACCACCAAAGTACACAGTGTTATTGTAGTAGGCTAGCGACCTAGGTTCGACACTGAGAGTGGTAACATCTAACACCACTTCATCTGACATCTTCTTCAGTTTATTCCCATCGTTGAAATACAGAGTATTTCCCACACTGTCAAATGTTACACCAAATATAGCACCAGATGCGAGTTTCCGGAGAACTTTACCATCATAGTTAAGTCTGAACAATCCTATAAATCTACAACTCGCAAAAATGTCTTTCTCTCTCGTGTTAACAGCTATATTGAATGGGGTTCTGTATTCCCCTGTCAGGACCCGGATGACGGTGAAGTTCTCTCCAATTGTGCCCATCCTGCTTATGCTGTATCCAGGTTTCCACGTTGTCATGAACACGAGTTCTCTCCCCTCGTCCACCGCCATCCCTCTCGCCCTGACTCCTACTCTCAGAGTCTGTGTATCTTTACCATCAAGTGTGTTGGACGTTATCTTTTCCAACTTATACATTGCAACAAGTAGCCTCCGCAGTCTTTGTACAAAACAAAGTGCTGTTACACCACCTGACATATGGAGATGATATTTTCTCAGACTGTTTCTTTGAAGATTGAGCTGGCTTAACTCAGAATTTTGCCAAGATGTTATTATCAATTCAGTCATGACGAGTGAGTTCTGTACCGGTGTCGAAGTCGTTAACGGGCTGATTGTCGTCGCTATTGTACTTGATGCTTGTGTTTGAGAGGGCTGTCCATATTCTGGTAGCTTAGTGTCTGAACTGCACTTTGAACAAGACTCAGCAATACGTCTCTCAGCCTTGAGTAGAGCATCTCTGTACAGATCCTTCTCCTGTTGAACCTGTCTGAGAGTCTCCATCACGCTGTGGAGCTGTCTCTTCATGCTCTGCTGACCCTGCTTCAGTCTCCGTATCTCAACATGTGCATTGCCTACATCAGGTACAGACTCATCTCCACGAACATTTTCCATTGCTTCCTGGATCTGTTGCTGAAAGTGGTGAGTGAGTTCCTGTCTTAGAGACTCTGTGGCGATGTCAATACTTTCATGAAAGCTGATGTCCCTTTCGGCAAGTTCGATTTGGAAAGTGTTTAATTTTTTGTTGAAAGTCCTTAATCTGCTGTGCATCCCGCCAATGCTGCTACTGCTGTTACACGAGGCCAGCATGGAGAAGATCAAGACCGCAGTACACACCAGGCCTGTCATAATGACTGTTGAGGACACGCTGTTTTAAGCCTGCAATGAATACAGCTGTCTATGTGCTTAAACTCTCCCCTCCGTATATCACACGGTCTGCAGGTGCCCGCTAGGTCTAAGTCCGCCTATCTGTGTCTGCACAAAATCTGCATTGAAGATGATTCGTTAGATTGATTCGAACCAGTTTGAACCTTGTGCACTTTGAACAGTCCAGTTGATGATCACATACCTTTGCTCTGGTTCTGTACCACATAGATAACCTGTATATCTATAAATATTATTGATAAGAGTTATAACGACTTTAACTCATGAAAATAGAAATACATCCTTTTTTGCATTTAATGTTTATATTTGAACGCAATAAAGAAAATCTGTTTATTTACAACCTGAAATGACTGACGCTTTAGTCTGATGGTGCATTTAGAAAATTATTGTTGAAATGACACAGAGAATGTTTCATGGATTTTTAAGTTGCGTAGATAAGAACCAAAATACCATATGATCCCAGTTGAGTTAAAATGTCCTTTCTAAAGTTTCATCTGTATTGGCAGTTAAGCGGCAAAATTGGGACATTTTCTTGTTATCTGCGGTTATGGAAAACGCCACTATAAATGTAAAGAATTCAAATTTAGATGTATTTTGTAAATAATGGACTGTAATTAAGTTAGTTATTGGCTCGCACCAATGTCGGGTTTTCGATCACTAATCTCGATATTAACCTGTTTATTGTCATAGTACCCACCTGATAAGCATACAGATGTTAATTGTTAGAAACAACAATTACTTCTTGAGCAAATAACACTATGTATGAGGTTTGACATATTTGATCCCCGTACCATATTCTGTGTCCTTTTAAATATGAAAATGTTTATATTCTACTGGCAATATCAGTTACAGTTATATGATGCGTTTACAAGGCCAGATTGGTAAATAGAGGTTATCATGCGAGTATGTTTAGGGATGGTAAATATCCTGCATTAGGAATAAACATTGTATTTTGCGAGCCTTGACGAGCTTAATACATAGTGTGTATTCCTAATGCAGGATATTACCATCCCAAAACATACTAGAATGATAACTTCTTTATCATATAATGTCTTTCTGTAGTTTGCCAAAAAAGGTCTGCCGTCATTACTGAAGCATTGATATATGCAAATGAACAGCGTAATGATATCTACGGTATATTGACATTAAATCAATCCTCCATTCTTTGCCTTTGAGGCAACAGAGTTATTTTGTTGACATGGTCTAAATATTCTAGTTGGTCTTAGAATTTGTTTCTAAATTAAAAGGTGTAAACGAAAATATATAAGCGTTTCGATGGTCCGTGTAGATTTGAACCCGAATGCTTTCGCCTTTGCATTCACACGTACTCAGGCAGCAAGCGTATCAAACTTAGAACGAAAGTTCCTTCCCTATTCCAAATGGCAGCTTGTGTAAACGCAGCGTTGCGGATAGATTAACTAATACTTACTTTACTTGTTTACTGAAACCCAATAAATGATGAAAACATGAATATGAGGTCATTGAACATGTGACTCAATATGACTTGGGTTCCCGTGAGTAAAAGATAACTCAGTTCATTCATTGAAATAGCTAGGCCTATGTATTTCGGTAGATTTCAACCAGCGGTGATCGTGAACTTCACGAAACGGCTGCACAAAATCCGTTTGTCTCTTCTCCAACTTAATTTTGATGCATTAGATGACGAATAATTTGCTGAAGCCATCCGTTGACCTCTGTAATTTGCTTCGGTATCCGCATATAACCCCAAAAGATATTGAAAATATCCGTTGACTTTATTATGCCCAGAACACTATCCATTGTATGATAAATCTTTCTTATCTTGATAAAAACAAAAATAAACATCAAAATCCATATTGTGAGTACTTGAGAGCTTGATGAACAACACATGGACACACATAGAGAATCTCACCCAAGTATCTTCTTATATCAAATATATCAACACGAGTTGATCAAAAAGTGTTGATATATTTGACATCCGAAGACACGAGGGTGAGATTCTATTTGTTATCCAAAATAGTTTTCATTTTGATTCCGTCAAAAATTTATATTTCGGAACACTGCCCTACTCTAAGACTCTCAGTGCAGTGATGTCATAGAATTGTGACGTCGTCATGTTTATGACTTCATAACATTGTGATGTCATTACTTACTTATGAAAAACAATTGTGATGTCATAAATTGGTTGTAACAGGGCATTGTTCAAAATCTACTGTCAAAAAATATCTCCTAGCAGATATCGCTTTATCATCCAGAAGCAATATCTCCTAAGGAACACAGTTTTGAAGGATAAATACAAATTTCTCTCTATTGTGTAACTACCAAGGTAAGTCAATAACAAATAGTGTAATCTGTACGCATGCGTGGTCTCACAGACACATTCTGAGTATTGAGCTATGAGAATCCTTTAAGTCACACAAGGTTTATTTGTAGAGAATATAAAATAGGTTTTTATCATTTTAGTTGACCAAGAAGCGATTTGGTTTGCCCTATCTCAATTAAAATCGGACTAAACCTTTACACCGATGTTCACTTAATATGAATGCATTACAGATAAAAGTATTGTTTTATTCGCGGTAACTGCCAGTTTAATCGATTCGAATGTGTCTTCTACTGTTTTTGTTTTCCGTTTGTTACAGGCATGTTTTGTTCATGAGAAAAGATTATAGTTTGAGAGTGTACAAAAAGCATTTGTTCACCCTTTTCACAGGATCAGATAGAGCGAACAGAACATTGATTTAAAATAGCTCTTTGTTTAACTAATGAAGGTTTGAAGTTTTGCTCATATTTATATGAATATGTACAGTGCCATGCAAAAGTAAGTCAATTGTTGTATCATTGGTATTACTGGATGACTTTGAATTTTCACATGTGCACATATGAATCATGTCCAGCAACCACCTAGTACATCTCTAACAACATGGAATAAAAGTGTAGTAAATCAATGAAATGAAATACCCGTTACCAGTATGATAAAGATAATTTAGCTTTAAAGCTTTCCCTAATGGTTAAAACTCGCTTCTTACAATGCACGCCAAAACATGATAAACATAATATTTATAATAACAATAAATCAACACTAATTCAATGTAAAGCTCAAATAAACTTATCCACCATTTAACCAATTAAATCATATGAAAACCAGAATATTTCAGCTCCATATGTAAGCTTAAATATAGCTAAAAACTTTCTTTGTTGCATGCAGTGTTTTTATTGGCTGAAACATTGCGAGGTATGTCAAGTTGCAATATTTTGCCGCTGGGGTAACTTGCCATAAGCTCGAGAAAAGCCCGTATTAGAACAGAAGTTGTGTATGACTTAATGAGGGAGCTAGTTTAGTGGGGAGCAAATGATTATTTATAAGGCGTTTATTTTTCCCCTCTTATGGCTGCAATACCTCAAAAGTCGCGATTAAACCCAAGTCACTCACGTAAAATCACTGGTTATATGTTTCATGTTTTTGTGAGGCTGAAATGATACCCAAAATACAGCTTGTCCGGAGTTAAGTTCAAATAATATCACAAGGTTTTCGTGTTTATGCCGGAATTATGAATTTTCTTGTCTGCAATGTTATAAACAGCCTTATCAACGTTACAAATTCGAAATTCTACGCCCCATTCTCATGTAACGTTTTTTGTGATCCCCTCACAATACTAACCTATATTTGTCTTTGTCAATGCTGTAGATAAGTTTCCAAAATTTCGTTTGAGTCATTGGCTCGCAACATGTTGATAGATTAACAGCATTTCTAAAATTTGGCAAATATTAATAAAACAAAATGCTTGGTTTTCCTTTAAGATAGTCCGGGATAAGTTTGTCTTTATACACTGATGTTCTTGACATTTGAATGAAGTGGATGTTGGAGAAAGATATTAAGTTTAAGTTTAAGTTATTATGCCATTTGACAGTTTATCATTACCAGGTCTTTCCCCAAATGATAAATATGGTGAGGGTCGGTTGTCAAGAAAAACGACACGCCAGAACAATGGACATAACTTTCCCTAGCGGTGAATTTCAAGATAACGGCAATTTTGCGACAAGTCTTAAAATGATATTTGCACATAGGTACCTCTTACGTAGTAAGTTCCCTTTGATTTTGAGGTTATGTTATCGGGGCGGGATACTTTCGGCTTCGGATCAAGAGGTTCGTGGTTAGACTTAGAACATCCTCAAGTCGCGTCCCTTGTTGGAAGTTCACGTCAGTCGGCTAAAATGAGTTTTCTAGACAATTCAAAGAATAATTACTGAAAATCTTGTATCATCAGATATTCAATTATCAAATAATAATTTCATCTCTAAGCTATTTTACATATCAAATAAATGTTTTGGTAAAACTTCTTGTAAATATTAACGTTTTGCTGTTCAAGTGGACTAAGGAATGTGATGAAATTAATTGAGCTCGGCTTAAAGCTTATAAAAAATGTCTGCTTCTTCAAAACTTATCTCTCTTTAGCATCTTCCTCTGATTAACGTGTTAAATGACTTATTGTTAATCAACTAAGGAGCCCACACATCATCAAAGCAATAGCAGTGGATTTCATATGCACAATTTACTAGATTCACACATATTTATACAGATGCCTCCAAAGACGCAGCATCCACTCTTCAAGAGTAGAGGAAAATTTCAGACTACAAGATCATATGTTAGCATTTGCTGCAGAAGTTCCTGTATTTTTTCAATTTTTAGTTTGGGTAAAGAAACACGAATCAATTGTCTTTACAGATTCCTTGACAGCAGTCCAAGCTTTACACTCAGATTTATATGGGCAACGCAGTGACATCTTATATGAAATGTTGTTGAATGAAACTAAAATAAGTTGTGATATAGAATGAGTTCATGTTTATTTATGGCATTTTAGATTGATGTTGATGATATCTGTCCAATCCCAAAAGACGTCTTTTCCTACATAAATCAGGCAATTAATGAACGCCGGCCTACTATGATTGTGGCAGCACTGTCAGGCATATGAACAGTTCATGCCCAAGGATTAGAAAACATACCGACAAAATCGAAGAGAAGAAATCATTTTTACTCGTTGGAGTCTTTATTTAATATATTTAACAATAACTATATTCCATGGTAACGTTAAATAAAGTAAGTGTTACTCTTATACACAAAAAAATTCAATGATTTGAAAATTTTACTTGCAAGTGGTATAAAAACAAGACACAAATTTTCCAGGAAAATGTGTTTGTATATAATGCTTTCACTTCGAGCAGACAACACATGTGATTATCTTTCCTTCAGCAAAAGGAGGGCAAAGCAAAGAATCACATTTGGACATTATTGGATACAGAAATCTACTATTCTTAGTACGACGACCCCCAGGAATAGCTTCAGCATCAGTGTCCACACATATGTAGTCAGCAGTGGAAAAAGCCTTGTATCCGCCCATCAGAATCCCCGAGTACTCAAGACCCCAGCCCTGGTAGCAAGCATTTCTCGCTGGGACCATGATGGACGTTGCTCTGTTGCTCTCACACACAACACAGGGCATGTCTTCCTGATCTAAAGACTGAAAGGGCATAGTGGAGTGCGCTTGATTATACTCTACCCCCATGACGAGCGCTGCCGAGTCCTCGTATGCAGTGTAAGTGTTGTTAGAATAGAGCGGGTGTTGTGGAAGACACAGAGTAGATGCCGATCCACCTTTGTCCTCGTAATATGATCCAGCTGCATAGCCTGAACCACGAGAAAGGAAGTCTTGTTATATTCGGTGTGGGTAAACGCATGATGGGGAGTGAATGTGTAAAATAAACTATCAAAGAAGCTCTAAAGAGAAGTTGATTATATTCCGAAACAAGTCTTTCTCGTGCATTCTCTTTTCTAATCTGTGTAGGTCTTCACGAAAATAGAAAGTGTTATTCTATCACATGCTGTAGATCTTTCCCAAAATGTGTAAAAAAAATAGAAATTTAGGTACTCGCTCATAGGACATGGGACACAACCTTAAGATACTCTTGAAATGGATACGACCATGGATGAGATTTCGTGCAATGAAAATGCTTATATCATGCTACCATTGTTCCCCATTTTTGCTTGATCAGGGGTCAAATGATTTTTACCGATTTGTCAGTTAGAAGCATGGTCTTCTTTATATTTATTCGTCTCTAACAAAAATCACCATTCAGATTCTTCCTCACACAGTGAGTTCTAGTACAATCCAGATCTCACCTTTATACACCATGTTGTTCCCAGTAGGACAGGATGTTCTTCCCCACCTCGTGTATACACTGCTGCCTGGGGATAAAGGAACATATAAATAATTACACTGAGAAGGACAGTAATTAACTGCCATCAACAGCAAGCATGATTTAAAATCTGTTCCAAAAAAATTAATTCTTTCAAAAGAAAAAACTTAATTGATGATAAAGAGGCAGTACTTTTTATGTGTGCCTTTATGTAAGGAAATATTTGGGTTTTGTATGTATCAAGTATGTATCTATATTATGTTCCAGGGAGAGGCCCCTTAATATAAGCACTGTGAGCTTGTTGGCCAATCCCTTTCACAACGTATATATGTATATGTATATTGTGAAATAAATATGTTTAAAAGTTATAAGGAAATTCTAGAAAGTCATCAGGAGAAATTAATTGTTGATTATTGAATTCTCGGAAAGTATTCAATATAATTGATTTTAAGGAACATGGACGTACAACATGTAAAAGAAATACCTTTTAGCGTGCCTTGAGCCTTGGCAGTCTGGTTAAGGAGTGATTGAAGCTGAGAGATCTCTGTCTTGAGGATGGACACGTCAGTCTCGAGACGGGTCACCACTGGCTGGATTGGCTGAATGATCCCTGAATGGATCTGACTCTGCAGAACGGCCAGCTCCGTCCTGACGCTAGACAGATCCTTTAGATCCTCCAGAGCTGTGTCCAGCTTTGATTGTATGATTTTTTGCTCAGTCAGTGATGTCTGTAGTTCGGCTTGAACTTTTTCTACTGTCCGCTCTAATAAAAGAATGTGACTCACCAGACTGGAAATGTCCAAGGATCCATCTGGTTTTACAACGGGCATTATAAATGCTTGTACGGAAAGCAGACAGGCAAATATAACAGTACATATCACCTGCATTGCTGGTACTTCGTTTGACATTTGACAACGGTGTACCTTCTCAGAGCAGTGATAAGGTTCCGACAGCATATCTAAGCTCTAATTCTAAGTCTGTAAGACACAGTTTTTGCAGGCTACGTCATTTATGTACAGTTAAGACATTTTGGATTTACCACATTTATTTTAATTTTGAAACTGTTTCATTCAAAAAAATTAATACTCCTGTCGAGAGGGTGAGCATGTACCCATTTCTCTTGTGTTGAGAGAGTGAGATTGTAGCTATTTCTCCTGTGTTGAGAGGGTTAGCATGTAGCTATTTCTCTTGTTTTGAGAGGGTGAGCATGTAGCTATTTCTTCTGTGTTAAGAGGGTGAGCATGTAGCTATTTCTCCTGTGTTAAGAGGGTGAGCATGTAGTTATTTCTCCTGTGTTGAGAGGGTGAGCATGTAGCTATCTCTCTGTGTTAAGAAGGTGAGCATCTAGCTATATCTCTTGTTTTGAGAGGGTGAGCATGTAGCTATTTCTCCTGTGTTAAGAGGGTGAGCATGTAGTTATTACTCCTGTGTTAAGAGGGTGAGCATGTAGCTATCTCTCCTGTTTTGAGAGGTTGAGCATGTAGTTATTATTCCTGTGTTAAGAGGGTGAGCATGTAGCTATGTCTCTGTGTTAAGAAGGTGAGCATCTAGCTATATCTCTTGTTTTGAGAGGATGAGCATGTAGTTATTTCTCCTGTGTTAAGAGGGTGAGCATGTAGTTATTTCTCCTGTGTTAAGAGGGTGAGCATGTAGTTATTTCTTCTGTGTTAAGAGGGTGAGCATGTAGCTATTTCTCCTGTGTTAAGAGGGTGAGCATGTAGCTATTTCTCCTGTGTTAAGAGGGTGAACATGTAGCTATTTCTCCTGTGTTAAGAGGGTGAGCATGTAGTTATTACTCCTGTGTTAAGAGGGTGAGCATGTAGTTATTTCTTCTGTGTTAAGAGGGTGAGCATGTAGCTATTTCTCCTGTGTTAAGAGGGTGAGCATGTAGCTATTTCTCCTGTGTTGTGACGGTGAGCATGTAGCTATTTCTCCTGTGTTAAGAGGGTGCGTATGTAGCTATATCTCTTGTTTTGAGAGGATGAGCATGTAGTTATTATTCCTGTGTTAAGAGGGTGAGCATGTAGCTATGTCTCTGTGTTAAGAAGGTGAGCATCTAGCTATGTCTCCTGTATTAAGAGGGTGAGCATCTAGCTATATCTCTTGTTTTGAGAGGATGAGCATGTGGTTATTTCTTCTGTGTTAAGAGGGTGAGCATGTAGTTATTTCTCCTGTGTTAAGAGGGTGAGCATGTAGTTATTTCTTCTGTGTTAAGAGGGTGAGCATGTAGCTATTTCTCCTGTGTTAAGAGGGTGAACATGTAGTTATTTCTCCTGTGTTAAGAGGGTGAGCATGTAGTTATTACTCCTGTGTTACGAGGGTGAGCATGTAGCTATTTCTCCTGTGTTAAGAGGGTGAGCATGTAGCTATTTCTCCTGTGTTAAGAGGGTGAGCATGTAGTTATTTCTCCTGTGTTAAGAGGGTGAGCATGTAGTTATTTCTCCTGTGTTGTGACGGTGAGCATGTAGCTATTTCTCCTGTGTTAAGAGGGTGCGTATGTAGCTATATCTCTTGTTTTGAGAGGATGAGCATGTAGTTATTATTCCTGTGTTAAGAGGGTGAGCATGTAGCTATGTCTCTGTGTTAAGAAGGTGAGCATCTAGCTATGTCTCCTGTATTAAGAGGGTGAGCATCTAGCTATATCTCTTGTTTTGAGAGGATGAGCATGTGGTTATTTCTTCTGTGTTAAGAGGGTGAGCATGTAGTTATTTCTCCTGTGTTAAGAGGGTGAGCATGTAGTTATTTCTTCTGTGTTAAGAGGGTGAGCATGTAGCTATTTCTCCTGTGTTAAGAGGGTGAACATGTAGTTATTTCTCCTGTGTTAAGAGGGTGAGCATGTAGTTATTACTCCTGTGTTACGAGGGTGAGCATGTAGCTATTTCTCCTGTGTTAAGAGGGTGAACATGTAGCTATTTCTCCTGTGTTAAGAAGGTGAGCATGTAGTTATTTCTCCTGTGTTAAGAGGGTGAGCATGTAGTTATTACTCCTGTGTTGAGAGGCCTAGCGTGGTTAAATACGCCTTAGTAGATTTTAATACTAAGTGTTGTTAATCAACTTCCTAAACGGACTTATTTGATCAGCTAAACATATTCTCTCCATTTACGGCTTAGACTGAAAACCTTTAGAAAATCAAGTGGACATGTAGGCGCAGTTATATATGTGGTTAAAGCAAGTATTTATTGTTGTTATAATTTCTTATATACTTTTTTTCTAATGAAGACATTTGTTTTGTGTATCTCCTGAGGGATCGAAATACTTTAATAATTGGGCATTTTATAAAATTTAAAAAACAGCATTAAACTTAAAGGCTCTGTCTGTTTCACTAGTTGCTGATTTCAATGCCTGAACTAGCATCTCGTGTGATTTCTGTAGTGTTGATAAACGAATCACTGGTGACGTGTATTGGTCTAATATTGATAGTTCAGATATCGCAAATGATTTTGATTCAGACGCCATTTTATCTTCTTTAAACTTACGGCTAAAAAGAATCCACAATACACTATTTGATATGGCCATGGTTGCAAACTACTATAAATGTGTAAAGGCCTGAATATGTTTATATGTAAAAGTGTATGTAAAGACAAATATTCAGTGACTGTCTGATTGCTATCAGCCCTTCGCATTATTTGGGACTTTGATGTTGAAGAATATTCACCACTTTACTCGGACGTTCACCGTGCACTGTCTTCAGAAATCGGGCGTCCTCTTCCAGGGGAGGCTGGGTTCGTCGACAGAGTAGTACCTCGGCAGGGGATTTCCCTGTCTTACCTTGCGGTGTGTTTCGATACATAAAAAAGATAAAAAGATATGTACCATTCTTTTATTGCAGCAAGGTTTATTACCAATTTACTTTTAAGTAATTTGCCCTAAAACACCTGTTGATAGTAAACAATAAGATGAGTCCTCAAGACCAATCTGGTGTGAGTAGTCCCTGCTGCAATGCTGAAGGACAAACAGCGGAAGTTTTATTTTTAATTTTTTATACGCTTGACTTCCCAGCGTAGACACCCGGCTGACTTTAAGTAAATTTACACCATACCACTTCATTATGTTTGTGAAATACACAAAAAAAGGTCTGAATGCATTCGGGGTAGAAGTCGAGAATTTTCACATGGTTTACCTTTGGTCATCGATGAGGGTCACGTTTAGGATGATTAATTCCTCTTGGGCATAATCTAAAAATAAGGATGTTTTCCTCAGGTCCTTGGGTATTTATCACTTTTATAAAGTGCTTATAAGTAGATCAAAAACATTGATGTTCATAATAGCCTCATGACAAAACACTCCTCTCAATATGATCTTGACAATTGCCTAGATTTGGCTCAAAAGGTCAAACTGGAAAACACAGAGTGGATACGTTTAATTGAAAGCAAAGGGGGAGAACATGATAATATCTAGCTTGATACCCTTGAATGAATTTGACGAAGAATTGATCTTAAAGGGGCGGTAGCACGTTTCTGATAAATAAAGTGATCTCACGAAACCGACAATAAATGTTTCCAATTGCAAGACAATGATTTTTAAGCAAAACAAGCAGTTTTCAAACGATGTATGATCGGATAAGCAAATCCATTTCCTTATCAAAATGATGAAGGTGACCACACAACAAAACGGTCGCTATTTGTTTTCAACTGATATTTGATTATTTCATCTACGACTACTTATAATCGGGGTGAGTAATACGATATTTTAAAACTCTGAATAAATTACACATGTCATAAACACATATGTTGAAGAAAGTTTGACGCAATAAAATTTTCAAAAACGCGCTTCTGCCCCTTACATTTTGGTAACAATTTAAATGTTCATTCACTTTTCTCGTTTGTATAACGTTTTTAGAGTTATTATTGTACAAATGCTTGTAGATTGCAGCATAGACAATAACTTGTCACCATTAGATACAACGTTTTAGACGTTTAAGAAATGCAATGACAGCTTTACATATTATGTGTATATTGCTTTAGATAAACAAAATCCTACATATCAAGAAAATGCATATCACCTGCTGTATATTTGATAAGTTCTGTTATCGTCATAGTATAGCGAGTATGAAGTAGTGATTAGATAAAGCGATTATTGAGACTAGAGCTTATGGGTGAAAGTCAATCGTAGGTCAAATGAAGAACCTGTGTCTTTGAATGAGACTGGAGTGAGGGCATTGAAATTGATCTTATTTGAAAGCACAAATCTTTATCTCCTACATTCCAGCTTGATTATCCCTATTGGTGTAACGAGTGAAAAATGGATAGTGATTAGCACAATCTCCTATCCGACTCCTCATGTCAAGGTTCTTGCACAAATACCCGAGTGGCAGATGCTTGTCGTGGGAGACGCCAAGACACCAACAGACTGGAGGTGGGATTCATTGATATATACAAATATATTCACTCAGACAAACAAAACTTATTCTGTTTTATGAAATGGTCATTATATATATAAAAAAGAGGTATTCGTTGTGTAGCTTATGTAGCGGTATGACATGAATGATGATATCAGGTAAACAAAAGGATACATTATAAGGCCTCTGGAATTCAGGAATAGATGTTCATTAATCAAGAGTTTATTTCCCCCTTTGACACAAAATATATGCTACAAGTCACCAACTCTACGATTTTCCAATTAACTTTAGCCTACAAAAGATGCAAGCGAATTAAAAGTTATTACAATTAATTTTTAAAAGCAGCTTAATAATCCTCAGGAAGTTTGTATGGAACAATAAAATTTGGCGATTTGGCTTTTTATTTTGCAAAGCAAAGCGCTCCTTTAGAATAAGGTTAGTCTGGTTGTAACCTATCAAGGCTTAAAATGTTAATGTTTCATTGATGATATTTTTTAATGTTCGTGTTGCTTCACTGTGAGCAGTTTGAAAGTTTACTTCTTTTATAAAACCGTCGACAAGCGCCTATTTATTAAGAAACAAAGTTCGCACAATCCAAATGTGACACATGTGTCATAACACCTTCGAGTGTTTTGATTGGCTGAAACATGAGTTTTGACGTTACCGGTACTACGAAGTGAAGGGGCCGACATTCCAATCACCAGTGTAAAGTTTCTCTTTAGGGAAGCTAAATTATACTTTAATTTGACGATGTTTTCATTGTAAAAAACGTGGGTTATAAATAGGATACAAAACTCGTTCCCCTTTCATATCAAGTTTATGTCCCTCGTGACAAAGCAAAATTATTTCACTTGGGACATAAACTTGATATGAAAGGGGAAGCTCGTTTGATATCCTATAATTATTATTTCAAAATATGTTTAAAGTGTCGTTAATACTTTACAATTCCTTGGTCGTTTCTTAATCGTAAACTCTGCACTGCTGTTATGTTTTGTGTTGATGACAAACTTGCAATAGTAATGGTTGATAAAACCCACATTTTTACCACTTATGACTGGAATAAAAGTATAATTAGGGTTTATTATTATTATTATTATTATTATTATTATTGAAAATCAGCAAAGTCTCAAACTTCAAACAACCAATCATGTCCCAATCAATCATTATGCGAGGAAGAATATTGGATACCTGTTTGCCATATCACACGGGGCAAATGTCATATATGAAACTGATGATGATAACCGGCCTCTTGACTTGTTGAAAAACTTCGTCCTCAAACCATCAATTTGGACTCTGGCTTTCGATGGGGAGGAACTCTTCAATCCTTACCGGTACTTTGGTCAACCTACGCTTTGGCCTCGAGGCTACCCATTGTCTGCTGTTGGGGGGAACTTTACCTCTGACTACTTGCTTGATAATTACGAGACTCCATTGATTCAACAGGGCGTGGTTAATGGCGATCCGGACATGGATGCTGCTTTAAGATTATCCCGGAAGCAGACGACCACTACATTGAACGTGATATTTGATGGGAGAGCGCCGCCTGTGATTGTACCAACTGGTGTGTTGTCCCCCTTTAACTCCCAGAATACCCTTTTTCTTTATGATGCATTTACTCCTTCCGGTTACGACAACACAGCGTGTTTATAATATGGCGAGGGTATTGGTCCCAGAGGTTGATGTGGGAGATTGGAGGACCTCTGTGATTGTACCGAATGGTGTGTTGTCTGCCTTCAACTCCCAGAATACCCTTTTTCGTTATGATGCATTGTGGGATTTACTCCTTCCAGTTACGACATATGATATATGGCGAGGATATTGGCGCCAGAGGTTGGTGTGGGAGATTGGGGGACACCTGGCATTCTTTCCACCAAACGCCTTCCAGGAGAGAAATGCTCATTCATATCTCCGAGATGCAGAAGAAGAGAAATATCTGTACTTTGAAACAGAACGTTTGGTGGCCGTCCTGAGGAAGTGGGAGTGTGATGGATCACTGGCTTTTTTAAACTGTGTTATTCAGATGACAATCGATATGGTTTCTACGGGTTTTATGGAAAAACAAGATGTCTTATTGGTAACGAGTTGGGTTCATGATTTAGGAACTATTGGATACAAAGAACCCAAACGGATATCGTTTAAAAGATTTCATTCTGTATCTGAAGATATAATTCCAAATATATTACCATCTGATAATTGAGTCAAAGGTCAAATTCCACGCGGCAAGACAGATCCCTCCAACTCTGGATCAGGGACAAATTCGAGTCCACTTTCTGGAAAAATTACCGAAATTTCCAAAATCTGTAAAGCCTCAAATCTTTTTCTTCAAATAGGTGACCTAGAAAACAAGATCAAGACATATCCGAATCTACTTCTTATTTTCGTCTTCAACTTTCCTCATTACAAAAACATTTATTTCTTAGAAACATTGTACAGAACGCATTTCCCTCATATACTGTACTGTGGAAGTAATTGAACGGAATTCGATCGACATAACCGAGACGAAGACGTGTCCTTCATAGAGGTTGATGTTTTCGGTGGTTGTCTTGCTTATAGATGTCTAATCCAAGCCATGAAGATGAATTACAAAGTTGAAGGGTACTTGTATATAGGCGATGATCTCCTGTTGAATGTCTGGAACCTCTTCAAACATCCTTAAGACAAGCTTTGGATCTTAGAGTGCGTCATCGTGCAGTTATCTGTCGCGAACAGATGGCCTTGGGTTGAAAACCCAAAGTACGAGAGGAAACTCTATAGCAAAGGTATTTCAATGCTAAAACAAAACTACACTTAGAGGTTTGACAAATATTTGAATCATTTGAAAAATACTACAGGGTTTGAAGATGGATTCTGTCACAATTGGTCTGACATGGCGTAGGTGCCTGAATCATATAAAAACGAGGTTCTTTTCTTCTTTGGACTTTTTTCTACAGGGTTTGAAGATGGTTTATGTCACAATTGGTCTGACATAGGGTATCTGCCTGAATCATATAAAAACGAGGTTCTTTTCTTCTTTTGACTTTTTTCTAAGTTCAACGTCTTTGTAGAAGTGGTGATACCATCGGTATTTTATGGAATTGAAAAAGCTGAAAACATTCATATCATACCATGGACTTACCTTGGTTACGATGGAAAAAGAAAAAAATTATCAAAAGTATTTCAACAGTAGTGATTTATTTCTACATCCAGTAAAGCTTTCTAAAGTGTTTGCAAATGAGACAGGCCGCCGTTTCTTCTGTTTTAACGTTTTCCCTTTATCACTAACATAATAATTCACTCCAATGGTACACATTTGTGACCGCTGATCTACATATGTAAATGATCCTTTCGTTTTGAAGTATTATATATTAACTTCGAATCGTGTTGTCGTGAGTTTGAATCTCGATAATCTCTTTATTCCTATTACATTAACATGTATTCAATTCGCAATTACGAAGCAATTCGTAAATAATAAAGGTACGGAATATCACTTTGGGACAATTGCAAAATCTGTGTGTGTCAGTTTTCAATCAGTCTTAAATTGAAACTTGGAACTGTAAAAGAAGCCTGCGAGAATGTGTATCAGATTAAATCGAGTTTTTTTTTGTGTCACTCGGGTCTCTAGGTATAAAGTGTAAAGTTCATGAGGATATAACAGCTGTTACCATAAAAAATGGATGATTTTGGGCGACTTATCAATTATCACTCGCGTGTCTTCTGATATGAAATGTATCAAAACCCATTTGTTGAAATAATCCTAGGATTACCATGATTCTGTTCCTGATTTTTCTAGTCGAGACAAAAACAAGCCATAAAAGGATAGACAATTTTAATTGCCATACATTACAACCATGTTGTGAGCAAGTTAATTTTACAGTCTGTACAAAAATATCACAGTTAAAACCTTCAAATTAAATATCATCTAAACAAAAGTGTTAAAAGTAAATGCTGGAATTGAAAGTAGTGTGGAGGGAACAAATGAAACATAAACATCAAGACAGACAAATGCAGACAGAGTTACTTCCTTTTACCAAAACGTTACCTCCCTTCATGATAAGTATTTAATCTACCGAATGTTCGTTATCAGAAATCATTAGGAATTCTCCATAAATTATCATCACGGCCGAGAATCACATGTATGATTTTCAAATGAATGAATTTTATAGATATTAATGTTAAGAGGATTATTTGCAATTCAAAGTTTCACATTTGCAGTTTTTTTGACAATTAAGTAATTAATAAATTAAGTAATGAGTATTCAATAAATTAGCGTGATGAAAATTCAGGACAATGTTCTGGCAATCGCATAAGTGAAAAGTGACACTTTATAGTAATGTTTTAAGTAATTGTTCAATAAATAGTGAAGAGGTTGTATAAACGGATATTTGTCCATATCTTTTTATTGAATGCCATACATGTGACACGTTACTTTTCTTTCCAGTTTTGTTTTCTTCATTACCAATCTGAAGAGGCGAACAGGGAGGTAACTCTTCGGATGGGATTTTACACAGAAGGATACACACAGATAAAACAAAATGAAAATATATCATCAGCGTATTGATGTGCTTGTATGAAATAATGACTTAATTTAATTTAATATATGTTTTCACAGACCCTTGGACCATGTGGCCTCCGGCACTGCAGAATAGTGATGTTAGTAGTTGGTTCGTAATAATTAGGAAATAATAATCTATCTTGATTCTCTTGATAAAACATATTTTAATAGTGAATTTATTTTTCTAAAAGAACGTCTTTTGCCAGGTCAAAATGTTTTTCAAAATATCTTAAAACGGTAGTTTACATGATAATTTTAATATAGATATTCTAAACAGAATAATCCTTAAATACAGGTATCATTCAGTTCAGTATTACTGTGAAAGGACAGGGCAGATGTCTGTTTGAGTGAACACACGGACTAGTTGTAGGGAAATAGTATCACGACTGCAGTATGTTACTGCCTTCCAGAGGGAGAAGCACATATATACTGGTTATTTCAGCTCTCCTTTATCTATATGATGTTGACATAACTTAGACCATGCTTATTGTTATATCACAACACCCTGAAGGGTTGCCATTGTCGAGACCTTAAAGGCTACAGTCACTACTGTTCCAAGTTCTTATAAACTTTTCAAATACCTGTTCAAACAATCTGATAATTGTTCACGCTTGTTCAAATAGTATGACGTTTTGACCATAACTAAGAGTTTCAAATGCGTAGTAGTTCGCTGTATTGTCATGAAGTGTGGAGAGGCTTGGCAATGAAAATTATTTCAGAAAATGACACGACAATAAAGACGTAAAATCAACGAAGAAATGGAGAAGAGAGGAGTTACTTGAATATAACCAGACTCTTTAGTTTGACTTCATACACAGTCGATATACATGGCTGCACAGGCAAAGCAAAACAATGATCATTGGTCAATCACGTCATCAGCTCATTGGTTCATCCTGTTACCATGGAGACGCAGTGAAAAGGGTAAAAGCATGAAAACACAGCGATTGTCACGTGATCAGCTGTTTGGTGACGCTCGTCTCTCACAGAAGGAGTTAAATAAGACTAGCTTCACTTTACGGCAACAATAACTTAAATCTTGGAGTACTAGACTCTATGGCATTTCATAAACACAATTACAAGCTTTTTCTATCTCTAATCTATTGAGGCTAAAATGTAGAAAAAACCTAGCTCTTTCTCCCAACTTGCACAGTACGTGGCACGGCGCAGCCACGAGACTTTACTATTCAAACATATACACACAGGTATACACACGATATATGCAGAAACACTCGGCAGCCATACTTCCATTGTTGTCATGGCAACAAAGAGGTCAGCAGCAACAAATTTCAATGTTCATACTGAAAAAGCTGTATCAACTGTTTTGTAATGAACCAATGGGAACACTTACTATATCCAACCAGCTCGACACGTACTGCTTGTTGTATGAGTGAAAGGATGTTGTCTGTTCTTTTTGTATTCCTACACAGTTTGACTTATCCTTCATCATAAATGTGATGTTCCCTTTCCAGTTGTTTTATTGATGCTGTATAAAACTTATTATTACTCTCTCGTTGAAGACACCGCCGTTTAATAAATCTACAAAGTTATTACACATTGTGTAATAATATCGCGTGTCGATTGACGTCACATAATGTCACAATCGTTAAGCATGACGTCACAATGTTAACGGCGCAGCGACAATGGCTATCCCGGCGATTTTAATGATTATTCTTTGATATAATTCAGCGAGTAATAAATAAAATACTAAACTCAGTCCCGTATAATTACATTTTTATGAAACTTGTGAATGGTATCGGTATCTAACTCGCTTTCGCTCGTTAAATACCAAACCACACACTCGTTTCATAAATATGTTATTAAACCGGACGTCGTTTAGGTTTCTCTATTTGTAACAATCATTCCATGATGTTTTCATTAATGCTTTATCCACCAGAAATGTTATGTTGATTTCCAGGGATTATTACATTGGTGTTGTATCCCTCAATGTTTGTTCAACTTTCATTTAAAAAATTAAGTCACATAATTAATATAATAATAAATCTTCAAATATGTTAGAGTAATTACCGGCTTGCTTTCATACAAGATGCTATGCTATACTTATATGTTATTATTCTTATATATGTTTTACGTAACGATTGTTAAAAGAAAAAGAAAATGTTGATAAATATAAAGCATAAAAACTTGGCACATCATAAGGTCCTTATCTAAACAGTATAATGATGTTAGCTAGCTTTCTAAGCAACACGATTACACATTCGATTACCAAGAAAAAGGTGCATGGCTGATAATAAAATGCCGTTTGATAAATGCATAAGTAAATTGAAACCTCCTACATATGAACTGTGAAAGGTCAGTTTACACCGTTCCATTATATTGCATTTTGTATACAAAAAAAAGATGCATCTTCTTTGCTGTGGTGTTCTAGAGGGAGTAAAACCAAAGAGAGTAAAACCAAAGAGAGTAAAACTAGAGAGAATAAGTTTAGAGAGCAAGTAAAACCAAAGAGAGTAAAACTAGAGAAAGTTAGGTTAGATAGAGTAAAACTAGAGAGAGTTAAACAAGAGAGTAAAACTAGAGAGAATAAGTTTAGAGAGCGAGTAAAACAAAAGAGAGTAAAACAAAAGACTAAAACTAGAGAAAGTAAAACTAGAGAATGTAAAACAAGAGAGTAAAACTAGAGAGAGAGTAAAACTGGTGCAGTGTAAAAGCTGCAGACTGACAACAACAAAAATTAGTAAAATCAGCTAGAGGTAAAACCAGTGCATAAAATCAGATATAGCGCACTTGTTAATACTATTAATTACTAAAAATTAGTGGTTTACATAAATTAAATGGAATATTTAACACACATTGATGTTTTTTTCTGTATGGGACTGTCTATTTACTTTGTACTGTAGATACCCCCTATAGCTTGTCAATTTTTTAACAATTGTTATTCATCCTTGATCCTCAAACTAAAACCCAAATATATCCACTTTCCATGAAATCCAGAATGTTTCTAATGTTGATAACAGTATGCAATAAATGAGGACATGATGAAATTAAACACTGATTAAGAAAAAATTAATTTTAAATCACATTTACATTGAGTGGTGAGCAGTGATGTATTTGGTCCTCGTGGTCCTTAATGAATACCATGGAAGAAACCTCAAACCCTTCCTTCCAGAAGTGCAGTTCCTCCTCTTGTCAGTCGACAGTTACACAACATCTTCTAAACCAGTGCACTCAACCGCTACTTAGCACCTCAAGTAATTAGCAACATACACTAATTATGGTAAAGCAATAACTACAAGGTCAAACAAGCAACCACATTGTAACACATAAAGCATACAAGTCAGTCAGCACATCGAGATTAAACTTCCAGATATATAATACCATTTATATATTTTTCAATAACAATAAATGTTAAAAATCTTTCTTTATGGCAAATAACTGCCTTCTGATGATACTTGATAGGAATTATTCCTAAACCAAGTCAATGTAAAGTTCAGATTCAGAAAAACTGAATTCTGAATGATTTGTGATAAAACTTTAAAGAAGGAATTCTTTGACCTACTTGGCGGTCAAATTGACAGCCTTGCTATGGACTCTGATTTAAGAAAAGTGTAAATTATAAACCTAAATGATTATTTAGATATGGAATTTATGTTTACACTCAGTAATGCGTGTATGAATCCCCAGAAATTTGAAACGTATGTCTTCTTTCCAATGCTTTAAAGTATCTTCATGAAAAAGCGACTAAATATTTGACCACAAAATTAACAATTGAATTTCAATAGAGAATAAGTCTTTGGCCATTAAATCAACAGCTGATAGCTAATTAATAGCTATGCCTTTTGCCTGCAAGGGATGATTCGAGAATCTATTGATGGCATAAAACAGATATATATAAACATTTGCTGACAATGACCCAACTAGTACTGCAATGCCAGTTTCCTGGAGCTCTCTACCAAACTTGCTGGACTGGACTTCAGGAGGAACTTCAAGCAGTAAAAATCCTCAAGAGACACTCCATTGATGAAGCCAGACACATCCCGGGCAAACTTTGCAACCACAGCAGCCCGCTCTTTCTCCAGCCACAAACACAACTCCTGTTCCTGATCCGAATCCACAACTTCCTGTTCCGTTGGTTCGGGTGGACTTGGACCCCATAGCACATACTCCACCACCGAACGCACCTGGGCCAGGCACTCCACCTTCCGTGGTTGCAACAGATTCCTCAATGTGTCAACCGTGTCGAGAGCATCAGATGCATCCTCCTCAGCATGGTGCTGGATGGTTGCATCCTCAAGAAGCTTGTCCAGGAAGCGGCAAGTTGCCTCCCCTTGGTGAACATCACGCGACCTTTGACGAGGCAGGAAGGTGATAACCTTGCCCCGAAGGTCGCATCGAGTCACGAGGAACACATCCCTGAAGTCAGTCTCGGTGACCGTGTAGCCCTGGTCGAGGCAGTGGGACATTGCACTGAGGAGTTGGAGAGCCACGGACAGGATGACGTTGATGTAGGCCTGGGTGTTGTTGGTCAGGGTTTCCCTCAGCAGACATAGGTGTGAGTCCAGACTCTCGATGATGTCGAAGCTCCCCACAGCACAGAAGCACTTGGCCAGACTGCTGTCATAGATTGAGTTCTGCACCAGCTGACTGGTCTTGATGAACTCCTCTGTCAGGAAGGAGAATGGAATTGTATCGGCGAACACAGCTGTTGGTTTGAGAAGACTTGGATGTGTCATGGTGCTTCCCTCTGTGGCCGGTCGAGAGTGCAGGAGCTGTGGATATAGGAACATTGTGTTAGGTTTCACACATGCACAAGATTAGCTTTGTCATATGCATTAATGTCTCTCAGGTTGTTTCTGAATTAAATCTTAAAATTAGACCTGTGAGAATATTTTCTTTCTATCTCATTTGAAAAAATGAGCTAAACTGTCAGTGATTTGATTTTAAATCTTATCATTTGACTTAATCTTCATAAATCTTCATAAATCCATTTTGAATTTTTTTTTCATGAAAATTAGGCATATGAAAAAGTGTTGCCATATACATGTACTTGGAACTAAAAGCAGTTGGTTTAGTGTGAAGGGAGCAGTGGAACTGTCTGTAAAAGAGAAAAACTATCTATGATTGATGGTCTTTGGCTACATAATTGCATTTTGGTTCATTACGAATCTTCAGATAAAAAGTTCATATTCATGAAAAGTGCCTCGACTCAACCTACCATAAGCTGACACGGTGAGTTGTTAACCTTGAACTTTGCATTATAAACAATGCACCTCTCCGAGGCGTGCAGAGGCTGCCCATAGATGTCAAAGTCGCTCCACTTCAGTTGGTGCGGGGCGGGGAGAGACAGCTTGTCCTGCGAGAGAATCTTCTCCACTGAACTGTAGATGTCTTGTAGACTTTGAAGCATCAGCGTGGTTGTTTTGCTGTGCAGTTCTCTCAGCTTGTCCTCCCTCAGAGTGATGGAAGCGTTTGGTCGGTTCATCGCCACATACTGCTCAGAGGAGCACCGGTCTCCTTTCTTGGGCTTCCTTCTCGGGGCTGGCTTGGGTCGGGAGAGGGTGCTGGAGGTTGAGGGAGAGTCTGATTCAGACGACACGGTCTCACGGGACTGAGAACGAGGAGCACTGTCGGGGGGAGCCAGGAAGTCAGTCTCCGTGTTTTGGGACACCTGAGAGAGAGTGGACACCATAGAGGTCGCGTCTTCTTCCATCGGTTTGCCGTAACCATTTATCTCCTCATATATTGGCTGGGATGCAAGTTGAACTCGCCGGTCATCATCAATATCAGGGTCATCGAACGGGTCCCCCATACTGTCCTCCTCCTCAATGGTGGAATGCATGGCGACCATACTGGATGTCATGGAGGCTGTCATGAGGGCCGGTACAGGGATGGGGGCACTTGAGGAAGCACCTGTTGAGGGGGGTACTGGCTCAAGGTAACCCTCGACTGGGACGTTCGGACACAGGCTGGCTTTCTGAACTACCGAGGCTCCCGTTACAGGGTCATACATGTGTGGTCCTCCCATCTTGGGAAGGATGGCTTCATATAAATTCTCCAGGGATCCAAGAGGGGAGATAACTCCTGGTTTCAGGTCTTCAAACTCTCGGTCCGTGCCGGCACACATAGATGCAGAACCACCTGCTAGTAGAAGATAGAATCTTAGCTTGAACTCTTACTTTCATGAAAAATTTATTACTTCAAGAGATTATCTCATTAATAATGTTTTTAGAATTTCCCTTAAATGATTTCAGAGATAGTTCAACGTCAACAGATTATTCTTGGATAAGATCAACATACATCACAATCTGAGCAAATATTTATAACATTGTAATAATTAATAGAACCTATTTCTACACATCAAGCTGTAATATAAGGTAGAACTGAAAGAACTGATATATTTTTGGCAACCTTTTTATATCTGATAAGGGCAAATAGACAAGCAACTCCTAGATATTGAGTATAATCCTTCAAATATCAACAATCAATGAATTCAATATCCTCACAAAGCTATTCTAGGAATAATTTGCAAGAACAAAACTAATTAAACTCATGGTTTTTTAATTTTTAATTGATGATTTCCCAATTATACAAAAAAAATCATTTCTTAAACTATTGATTCAAAATAAACAATCTGTTTCTTTTATCACCAGTATATCCCAATTATGAGATGATATAAGACCTTAATCATGCATTTGGAGGGAAATATCATTCATATAGTCTTGAACCAATTGGTCAGATCATGCAATGATTCAAAGACTTCCACTTCTTACTCCATTCATGCACTCATTTCTGGAGTAAATCAATTTTCATATATTTTTTTCACACACACATTTTCCTTTTAAAGTCAATTTGCATTTATTTTTCACTTTAAACATGAACAGCAATTATTTTTTATCAAAGAGTGACCGTTTGTCCCTTAAGCAATGTATAGGGTATTGAACAAGATTGATTAGATCCGTGACTCAAAAGCTTCTTAAGTATTAGACTTTTGAAAGCTTTTATTTTTAACTACATCTGCATTCTTTTTCTCAGATATTCATGCTGTTAGGCTATACTTCTATCAGTGCTCGTGAGTAATTCAGTGGGGATGCTAATCCATTCAAAATATAATACAAGGAAAAACAATTTCAGAGGAAAACAATTTTGTTATTTTGAAATGATAGAAAATATATTTCCATGCCACAAAAATGTACAGAGCACTTGACAATGAAGGGTGCAATAGTTGATAAAGGCATACTGTATTTGAACACTTTACCTAATATTCATGGATAATTACGTTGCTTTCATTAAGGTAAAGGGTAACTACAAAGTAAAAGAAGCATTCATAAAATATTCAATCTAGCTACACCTGACAGTTGTGCAGCTGAAATGAGGAGTACTGCATTGAAGATGACAGTATTCAAAACCTGCTCACAACAGAAAACTAATATTTCTGATGGTGTCAGTAATAACACTAGGAATACCATACATCAACATGAAATAAAATACTGTTGGCAAAAAGTTGTACAGAAAAGTTATCTCTGAAAGGATTTTACAGTTGAAAATAAGATATAAAACTAAGAATTAAAAACCAGTTAGCATCTACATCCAAATGTTGCACACATGCAAAAATGTTGTTGATATATAAAAAACAACACCTTTATCTTCATTCACCATTGCCTCTTTCAGATCCCCATGGATCCACCATTGCTACAACCATGCGGCTACGCGCATGTATATACAAACCAAGCACTGACTGACTGACATCTAGATGCACCACTAGACTACAACAACCATTAAGGTCGCGACTCGGCCACGATGGACTCGTGCAGTGCAGGATGCCAATAAGGGTGTGAATTCTTACAGAAAATTAAACTTGAAGCAAACGCGGGGTCATCACCTAGCGAGATTGTATTCCTCCTGTTTTCCAGAATCTTCGTGTTTGTCATGTCGGTCACCAGCTGCAACAGAAGTCAGATTGCCAGAGACCAGCCAGTCTTATTTACAATTATTACTCCCCGTGTAAGATACTGCAGTGTTATATTTATATGGCGATATTAAACTAGTGTAATACCACTGCATGAATGACGTCATAATATTGAGTGGTTGTGACATCACAATGTTGGCACCACCGTCAAAATGGCTGCCAAGTTGCGGAAATGTTTCGTTGATTACACTTTCAGCAATCATAATTGATTACTGAGGTCAAGTAATAAACAGAATACTAAACTTCTTTCAATTTTATACTATTTTTATTAAACTTGATACGGATTTGGTATCAAAATTGCTTTCGCTTGTTTTATACTGAATCATTTACTCGTCTAATAAAAATATTATCAAATGGAAGGTGGTTTAGTATCCTCTATGAATGTTACCGTCATGTCTCACTGTATTCCACAGATGATATAGCTTGTGTGACATCAAGATCAAGAAAGTCCTATCTACTTTTTTCAACTGTAGATTGCTCTTATAACATCAACGTATATCTCATCATCATGTTTTGATTTTCTATGTAACAGTAACAGTAACAGTAACAGTTTCCATATTGCAAGACTATCATGTTTAAGAAAGGCTGACAGATTTTTCAACCATAACCTGAATGAAACAAACTTAATTATTTTCAAAACATACACTGCTGTATGTAAAAGGTTTAAGATGTGAGTTCCAGTAAAATTACAAAATACTGCTATCCTACCACCGGTCCAGATATATCTGTAACTCCTCCATACTGCAGGGCCTATCACATTTTAAGAAAGGCTGGCGGATTTATCACAACCTGAATTAAACAAGCTTAAGCCCATCTGATAACTATACAGCTATATGGAAAACATTTAAAGTGCTTCATCATCCTGCTATAACAGTGTATTTATCTCCGCCCAGATCCATCTTATACCCTGATATCCTTCTGCCTAAAATGCTCGTATTGCTTAATATAGCAAGCCAGTGAAATGACTCGCATTCAGCAATAGCGGCACCACTCGGATGAGAGTTCAAACAAATGTCAATATAGGCTGTAAATAGCCATGAGTAACCAGTCATAAGCAAAACAACTGTTTTAGGCTGAAGGATATCAGGGTACATGATGGAGCTAGGCAGAGACAAATACGCTGATGAAGCAGGATGGTGTTTCATTGAAACTACAAAGTTCTGCTATCCTACCACCGGTCCAGATATATCAGCTGCATTAATTTTCTTCTGCTTGTTAGTGCGAGGGAGAGTGGACTCCGTGATGGACTTGGCTCTCTTGACGGAGACCGGGGGTTGGGGGGCGCGCCCCTTCTTGTTGCCCAGTTTACCCAGGAAGCTCTTCCTGCTCATTGGGGCAGCAGTCGGGAGCTCGATCTTCTCTCGCGGCCCATCATCGTCAAACTGTGAGCAAGGTAAAGAGTCAATAACTTCAAGTCAAAAATAGAGTGATTTTGCTGACAGTATAGTAAAGTCTGGATGGAATGGGATCAATCAGATGTTATCAAACTGTGATATATATATCACAGGAAGAAATTTGTTTGCAGAAAAGACATTTTCACTATTCCCATATAAGAATCAAACAAATCTCAAATTTTAAGTTTATATCACAAAAAGGTCTTTTTTCCTTTTTAAAGAATTGACACTCCATAACAGTATGTCTCATAAAAGAAGCTTTTAAAAAGTAGTAAGTATCCCACTGGGAGTCAGGAAGTTGTACAGGCTTACAGGGCTACAACTTTGTTATTCTGAAATAAATTTCTGCAGATCAAAATATCTCACTGGCCAGTGGCTTCAAACACAAAAAAACAAAACAAATCATGAATACAACCAATAATAGAGACCAAAGTTATAACTTCTGTAATGATTTTGCATATTGCCATATAATATTTTTAAAAAAAGAGTATAATCTTGGAAAAATGTGTGATTACTTATATTTCAAATGAAAAACTTTTACCTAGGAAAAATGTTTCACTAAATTGTGAAAGAATATTACCTTCCTCGCCTCTTCAGGTTTCTCCAGGGTAGTGGGCGAAGCCGGAACAGACTCATCGATCTCTGGCACCGGTGAGGTTGGAGACGGCGGAGCTTGGGACATCGACTTCCTCGTCTCTCGGATGGACGTAGCCCCTTCAGTGGAGCGACTGAGTCGACGCTCCAGTTCACGGGCAAAGTCAGGATTTCTGGAGTCTGGTATCCGAGCTGGCACAGAAGTTCTAGATGGGGGATGGGGAGGATTTCCCTTCTTGGGACTCTTTGGTCGTCTTCGTACAACCACCCCAGTCTCATCAGTCACTGCAGAGGGAGGTTTAGAAGGAGGTTGTGGTTTGGTTTGGGGAGGGTTCGGGGGCACCTGTGGTTTAACTGCTGACCCCTGGGGCTTGACCGCAGGGTGGGTCGAGGGGGGTTGTGGTGGCTGTGTGGTGGGTTTCGGGGTGGAGGAAGAGGAGAATGAGATTTGTGACCTGGACATGGTGTTGGTGACGCTCGTGGTTGAAGTGTCTCGAGATCGGTTGTGATCTCTTGGTAAAGTGTGAGAGGTAAAATCTGTCTTGGGTTTAGTGGTTGGGGGGTTTGCGGGCAGTTGAGGGGGAGTTGCTGGTAGACTTGGAGCAGTTGATTGTGGCACATGATTGTCATCTTTGGACTGAGCTCTTTGAGAAGGAGGGGAGGCCTTCCCTTGCTCTTTCTTCAGCCGCAGTTTGGGACTAGAAACTCCCTTCTTATGTTGCAAAGGAGAGCTTGGGGTAGCCTTTGGCACAGCACCTTCAATACGGTCATCCAGAGAGTTCTTGTGCTCAAGAGCAGGACTAGAGGATTTGTCAGTGGATGTCTGGGGACTGACGGGGGGAGGGGTTGAGGGGGGCAGGACACGGAACTTGGGCTGGGGAGAGAACTTGGAGCTCCTCTTCTCTGCTGGGGAGGCAGGAGGAGGGGACTCTTGTGCTTTCTCCTTCATGTCTAGACTTTCAGTCATGGAGGTCGTCATTGGATCTGCTGATCTGCTCTCAGCTTTTGCAAATGTTATATCAGGGTTGCTCGTCTCGATGGAAAGTTCACTTGAGTCACGACCGCGTCGTAATATATTGCGGAAGAATGATGTAATGCCTCTTTTGGCTTTACCAATGTCTGTGGACTTGCATGTCAGGCGCATGTCAAGGTTTTCAGGATCATCAAGACCAAGTGCTGGTTCACTGACTGCCTTCGGGGCAACAAGAGGATCCATTGGGGGAGGTGTCATAATTGACTTTCCTACTGGTACCATCTTAAAGTTAGGCTCAGTCTGATTGGTCAGTTTGCGTGTGGGAGAGACCTGCGGCTCTGGGGGAGGGGAACTTGGGGGTCGAGGGGCTTGACGCGACTTTCGAGATTTCTGAAGGTCAAGGTTGGCTGCTACTGAAGCCATCCTCTTTTCAAAATCTGCATTTTTCTTAAGTTTATCTTTCTTACTTTCAGCACTTTCATCCTTCCAATCAGCCTCTGCTTCAGCCTTTAACTCGGCAAAAGGCTGACGAGGGCTGTAACGAAAGTCACTATACTTGCTCTCAATCTCACCATAACTGGCCAGAACGTCGTTTAACAGTTCAACCACCTCCAGACCAGCTATAGTGCTCTCAGTGTCAGAGAAGGTAGCATTTGCATCTCCCTTCTTCTTCTGCTCCTCCGTAGCAGAGGCGGCTTCTTCCTGTTCAGCCTTAGCCGAGATTGCGTCAGGACCAGACGTGGGCTCGTACTGAGACCCATAGAGACATTCCTCAATGTCGTCCAGGGTGTAGGACTTACCACTCTCCTTGGGCACCACATAGGGTTTCGGAGTGTACTTGGGGATAATGTTAACAATCTTGTAGGGCATGGCCTCGTCACTCTCCTCCTCCTCCTGTCTGGAGGTATCCGGACGACCATTGACTACTTTACTGTCACTGTCAACGGACGTACCAGAAGATGAGGATCCTGACTTGAGCTTATCCAGGCTGGGGTTCTTGTATTGTTCCGAGCCAGATGATTCGCTATCGACTTGGTCACACATGTTGTCCGCAATGCGGTGCAGTTCTATATCAGAGTTGAACAGCTCCTCGGCCGAGAGCTTCGTGAGACTAGGCTTGCTGCGGAGAGGAAATGTTCCATGTTTGAAAGTTGCATCACAGTCCTTCAGAGTGTGGAAACGGTCGGGTCTACAGAGGACCTGTAGATCGATGTCCTCAAACTCCTTGCTTGACGAGTGTCGAAGGGAGCGTTGTTCTTTGCTTGAATAGTCTGTCAAGAAAGTAGCGAAACTGAATTATGAATGAATGCAAATATAATTTGTCTCTAACACACAGTCGTTAGAATTGCCGAACTGAGGGAAGAAAGCATATCATATTAATCTTGAATCACAACAAAAAGATAAAAATTTCTACGGATAAAACAGGAATTGGAAAAGATTGCAGAAAAAAAGTTTATATGGAACTGGAAAACACTATGTAAAGATGTATTCACAAATCATTTTAAGCCTTTCAGCTAATCTAACTTAGAATAAATTGTGACACTTGCATAATGCTGTAGTAAGTTCTCAGTACTAATAAAATCCAATGATTACTCATGAAGATTATTTTCTTGACTCTCCATTCATATGTGAGTAGTGAGTAATAAGTACAGTTACAGTCAAGATATTTATACTTCCTTGAGATTGAGGTTTAATGAGATGTTATGAATCTAAATTGAACTAACCTTTAAGATTTTTAATGTCAGCATTCCATATCATGTTTTCAAGGGCAAGAAGGGCATTTTGTTTTTCCTCCTCTGTAAAGGAGAGATCGTCAGCTGAAGATTGACCTTCACCTTGGGAGTCACTGTCATCGTCATTGAAATTATCAAGGCCACCGTCGTAACCAATAATATCAGGTTCCTTTTCTGCAAACACCACCCTCCCACTCCGACTGCCACGCCGATCGTCTTTCTTCAGTACCCCAGTTTTGTTTGCACCCGCCTCACTCGCTTTCTGGTATGGTTTCTTAGTTTCGATATGAATATTTTTATCTTTGAGAACATTGACATTGGTGTTCTGACTCTCCTGGTAATGAGTGGAATAACGAGACAGGTTTCGGTCGTTTTTCTCTCTAAGGTCCGAGTTTGCGTTTTCGATGTCAGCAGACGTTATTCCCGTTGGGAGAGTGACTCCGTTCAAGTGCTGGGATGTGGTTTTCAAGATCACTGAGGTGCGTTTGTTTGGGACGGGGGAGTCTGACTTGACTGAATCACACTGGTTACGACGCTCATGGTCTGCTCGCGCTCGCTGACAGTTTGCACAGAGGTCACGACGCCATGCATTCTGGGTAAAATTTGAACACGCAGACATTCCTTGGTTCTGCTCGCACACGTGTCATCTCACCATCTGTAAGAATTAAAACACATTTAAGTTGTACATAGTGATTACTTTGTACACAATAAGTGTGAATGTTCATATTACCTAAGGTTGAGAGAGAGTCAACACAAATTTGTAGGAGTTTTACAAAAGTCATTTGGCACACTTTTGCAACAACAACCGTTGCTTGCCAAAAGTGATATTTAAACAAGTGCCCAAATTAAAATATGCTACTGCTAATGTTTTGACCTGCGGGGTACTAAAATCAAAAAGAGTTTGCAACAGGAGAAATCCTGTGAGTCTTTTAACGAGTGATATCCAACAATGATATCTATGTCTTCTTTGAGTGGCATTTTAGAAATTGGTAGGATGAGATGGAAAATAACTACTATGTCATTTCAAAATATCATACCAGAGATTTGAGAGAGATCTGCTAACCTCTGTCTGAGACTGGTACAATAAAGCCCATTCAAGTGATTTGATCCCCATTAGTCAGTTTCAGAGGCAGTACAAAGCAGAAAATACCCCAGGACCAACATTCAAGCCGAAGATCGATAACCGTCTGCAATAGCTTCTATTTCAAGAACCCATCACAGATGCAATTCTTTCCATTAATGGACACTGGCACAAATTAAGCATCGCAGAAAGGATTATTTTTTAAAACCTGTGAAAAGAATTATTTTAACTCTTAACCTGCGTCAAGTACATACCTGTCACATATAACTCATGGAAAGACATTAGATAACTCTTCAGAATTCAAAATCCTTGGTGCACATGCACTGTTCGGAAGACAAGACTGATATGTTCTTTCTAATTTTTGCACACAATTTTCAGTGTTTATGCATGACAGATGATATTGATCGGATGTTCTGTATTTCAACAATTTCAGTAATCATGCTTGAATAGTGAGAATGATAGAAATAATTATATTGGGAATATTTATTGGGAAAATATCGCATTCTTGTCATCTCAGTATGAATTAATAGGTCTGTTTATGTTGACATTGATTGTGATTCAAATGAGAGAAAGTTTCAGAGTTTAAAAATTAGTCCTAGCATCTTGTAGTTGATCAGTCTGGGTCCTTGACATACCCTCAAAACATACATACATGCAAACAATAGATACTTTAATGATAGCGGAATAGGTTTTTAATCAAATTGTCACTTAATAAACTCATAAATAAAAAGCCAATAAAAATAATTAGGAGGAAAATGAGAAAAGTTTTGCATCCATTGAAAACAAAAGTTCATAGACTTTAACTAAGTTTTCATTCAAAATTCAACCAAGGAGATATTTTTTTACAAATTCTACACTTTTCTAAATCTAACTTTCTCAAGCATACTAATAAACATATGAATATTTCCTCAAAGACAAATCAAGAATATCGCCTCTATAAAATACAACCAGAAGCAAGACTAATCATAACATTATTTTGAGTTTTGAAAGCATGGAAATATCTGTCCAATCTGACCTAGAGTGTAGTCTGATTTGACCCGAGATCCGGTTTGCAAACAGAGAGAGGGATATATTGATTACCAATCCATACCAGACCGCCTCTCCCTACTTCCTCCAGTCAGCAAGTTTGTTCATACGCTCCCTCTCAATCAATGCTACAGCAATATTCATAGCACATATACAGGGACAGCAAGATATTACACATATCAGTGTTCTGAAGACAACTTTAGAAGTTTTGCAATTTCAGATTTTGTTTGTATCTTAAAAGGGACAGAAGCAGATTTTCTTAGATAAATAAAGTGATCTCACGAAAAACACAAAAATAAATGTCACCAATTGATAGACACTGTTTTATAATCAAAAGAGGCAGTTCTAAATGAATCCATTTCCCTACCTCAAATAATCAAAAGGCGTTCACACAAAAATGGCTGGCAGTGCTTGACACTAAATAACTTTTTCAACGTCTTCGGATGATCAGTCTGGTATTGAGATGTTTTACCCTCTGGAGATACATTCAGCATAAACTAATGATTATCATGGAAAATTTGATAAACTTTTTTAAATGTGCTACTGCAGCTTAAAGTTTAAGCAACTGAACACACAAGACATCAAGACAGAAACTACCACACTAAACTAATCAAACTTAAAAGGCATTAGATGAAACCGATGAGCCTTTAGAAAAAGAGGAGTTTTTAAATTAAATTAATGAAGTTCGATTCAATCTAGATAAAATTAACAACAGTAAGGTACAGAATACTTTTTAAAAATGTACTACTGCATCTTAAAGTTTATGCGCCAGAAGACACAGGACATCATGAAAAAAATGTCACAGTTTTCCAGTAATGCTCCAGAAATGATTTCTGCCTCACATAAAACACAAATTAACAGATGACCCAAGAGGTAGACTTCAACGCTGTGAGGCAAGCTCTTACAGTGGATAGGGGTACAGCTGTTTGAAAGGCTGGGAAGCATGCAATGTTCGAAGATTACTGCAAACGTTAGACAAAAGATTTTGGAAATGATGGACTAATTGCCTGGCTGTGATTAGACAATGACCTTCATATCATAGTTCATACAATTTCTATACTTTTAAAAAAATGTCTACACTATGTTAGGTAAAGAAGCTAGGAGACCTTACCAGCAGATAAGAAGATCTTTTATCTGTATTCAGGAATCAGTGGAATGTCTCTGCCATTTGTTCAGAGAGTAATACGATACACTTGATTGGTCACAACTACTTTATGTGCACCCTGATTGGTCAGCTTGTGTTATTTGACATATGTTGACTTGTCAATACAAACATTGTTGACTGTGAATGGCTTACAGCTTCAAAATTGGTTAGGATTTTGGCTCACAAGAGAAGAAATGCTGAACATATTTTGGACTTCATTTGAAGGTGATCAAACCGTGATTGTTGATTTTGTCTGATAAATGATTATCCTAGATTAAATGCTAACAACATTCATCTGCTTGTGAATCTGTCCCTGACATTAAACTGATAACTTAAAGTTTACTTTTTAACATTTTAAGACCTTTATGGGGCAGTCGCACGTCATTTTAGATAAATAAATTTCACGAAAAGAAAATAACAATTTCCCATAACAAGACAATTTTTTTTGATTAAAAGAGACATTTTAAAGGAACATCCATTTCCCTACCTCAAATGATTAAAAAGTATTCACACTAAAATGTCACCAGTGGTTTTGCTTGGTACTTGATTATTTTCTCCACGAATGAGTATGATCAGTTGAGTAGTAAGATGTTTTGTCCTTCTGATGGTAACACATATGGCATTAAAACAAATGTTCATTGAGGAAATTTGAAGGCATAAATCTTTCTTTTTACTGCATATCTAATAGAAAGAAATATTCAACAACTTTTCCACACTAAGGAAATAACCTCTTAACTTTTGCACTAAATAAAAGACTATTGTGTAAATTCATTCAGTTAAAATGTTGAGAATTTCAGAAAACTTAAGATTTAACTTCACAAACTTCAAAAAATTTTCTTTTGGTCAAAACAGTGACATTTTAGAAATAATTCCAAACATACAGACTGTATTTTGATAGGCCCTTCATATTAAAACAATGATAAATCTTTGCTGTGTGGAATTGGCAGATGTACACTGAAGGACTATGGATTGAAATCTTGAGATAAATTTCAACAAAATAACGCTGCATACTCAATTCTAATTTGCACATTTATCTCCTGGATATATTAAAATCAATCAACTTTTGGCTGATTTCTGTTACTTCGCCATCAATCAAGGTTAGCTTGTGTTGACTGATGGACTATGGATTTGAACCTTGAGAATGGCTGTTGTCAACTAACAGCTGTTGCTTAGTGCATACATAAATACAGACATATAATAAGGGTCGGAATATCTGAAGCAGTTCAATATGTTGACAAGTTTTTACATGGATTGATACTATAATATGAAGAAATATTTAAAATGGTTAAAAAGCAATATATGTTTAATGAATAATCGGAATGTAATCAACTGAAATGAATGAACTGATATCAAATATTTTCATATTTATGCTTAAAGAGAATAATTTATCATATTGCTGGTAAGCTGCTATCTTGTTCATGACGTAAAATGTATATTTATCTCATGTACAGCTGTTGGTGGTTTTATAGAAAATAAAGAGTTTGAGTTAAGAGTTTTAAGTTTATACTTTTATTATAAAGGAATTTCATTCTCCAACAAATTAGACTGATACTGATTACAGAGGCTAAGAATGATTTGTTTTGAGTTTTTCATCTACAATATGCAGTTTGAAGGTTGCAGATGAGACTATCTTTTTGGGGGGATAAGATTGATACACTGCAGAGGAGAATAGAGCCAACATTGTCAAGTTTTAAATCTCACTGTAATTGTAGAAATCATTGTTCTCTATTTGGAAAAGTCTCTTGCAGAATTTAAACCAACATCAGAGTCTTGTAACAACCATCTGCACTAACTGTACTAAAAGCTAACCCACTCAACCAACTGTGTTATACATCACCAGTTATAGCACAGCAACCACAGGAGTCAACCAGCTGGCTGCACAGGCTGAGTTCATTCAATACAAGGGTGTGTTCTTATCGTTGATAGAACATCAGTTGAAGCCCGTGGGCACTCTCTGCAGACTCTCCCTGCAAGACTTCCCCAGTGAAAAAAAAACCAGGATTCCACAGCATAGGCGGGAGGATCAGGAAAAGTACATCAATAACCAGAATACAAGTGATGATAAACACATTCACAGCAGAATTAATTGATACCACAAACATTAATAGGGAAATAACTTTGATTTGCTGTTGACCATTAAGAAAGAATTTCATTTCGAAAGAAGGAAAGTGTTAAAAGATTTGACCTAATGTCGTTACCTTACCTGAGTGCCAGATATACAGGAAATATCATACTGCAAACCTCAATATCAGATGCTGCTGCCAAATCAGCTTAAAGAAGATGATAATCAAATTCAAACTAGAAATAGCCTCATAGTACCAAACTATTTAAGAGTCAAATATATCTAAAATACCATTAATGCTCGGCATGATCTCATGATGCTGCCAACCGCTATTCCTACAAATCAGTGAATGATCAAATTCAAACTGGAAATAACTTCACATCAACTTAACATATTTGTACATGAATTAATGAAATCCATTCACACCATCTGTTTACAGCGGGACTCAAACTTTACCATGGTGAAATGTCAGCCCATCAAACAACATTCACTTTCATTCCAGTAAAATGTCAGGAAATTCCGAGTTTAGGATCATTACACTGCTCGACCTAACAGCAAGCACCTGCAGCAACCAGGAGATCATACTGGGTGTGACAAGATTGCGAGATCGTGGATTCTAAATTTGAATTTCAAACTTGCTCTTATAGGAAAGTAGGAACAAGTCAGTTTTTCACATACCTTGTTCATAATATCTTATCTGAAAATTCACCTCAATAAGGGACAAAGTTTATTGAAAGCAAGTCTAGATTTATATCTAAAATTCCTTTCCTCTTAGGCTTCTTTTCAAATTTAAATAAAATACTCACTTTTTTAAGAATAATTTCTAACTGAATTCACAGAGTTTGTGTCAGTCTAGAGTCTGCTTAATTCAATCTTGCTTTCTGAATAGAGTTGCAGATGACTGCTTTATTTTGAACCTATATTTTACGATGCACTTTAGTTTTTCAGGAATTTTGCCAATATTTCAGCACGCAAAGATGGCCTGGATCTAATCAACTTAACAGATTAAGTGTTTGAAGATGGGAAAAATGTCCGAACCTCATTACACCTGTCAACAATGGTTAACAGCAAAGTTGAGTGAGCTTTTGCATTTAATCTGATACAAGCTAATTAACTTTCTATCATCCTCGGTAAGTTCATTACAAACTATCAGTGACTTATTGCCAGAGGGAAGCCTGGAATGAACCTTACTAGTATTCTGCCATTATGAAATCATTTAACCAACTTTGATAAATTGGAATATGTAAATTCTCTTAAATATGTAGTTATTTTGTTGTCAAAACCTTTAATATAATTAACTTAAACACAAGGCCATCATATTAAAGATAACCTTTGAGAGTAGTGTTGAAATGAGGGTCACACCAGTTACTTGCAAAGCATCATGTAACTTGTTAAAGCTCAAGCTTGAAAAAGAGAAAAAGTTCCTACCAGTTAGAAGCTAAATGAGTCTGCTCAATTTCCATTACCAACTGACACAAATATAGTTGGTGGTGCTGTGGCAAAAGCATTATGTCCCAATTGAAACTCACATTACAAATGTCAATTGTCTCTAAGAATGGTTTCCACAACATGACCTTCTGCAACAAAACTATTGCCCTGACAACATCCGATCAGATAGCGACCCCGAAATGACAAATGTTACCATTTCCTCAATTACCTTCTGCTAAAACAGCTTTCAACTTCACTTGTACTCAACTTCCTGTCAATACAGTTGTCAACATAACTAGCAAGTCCCACTTCAATTTCAACTTGTAGACTTAAAAGGCTCCAGATTAAATGCGCAAGTTGGTGGAGACTTGCATTTGAAATGAATCAGTGAGTGAATGATAACAAGTAAATTTTCGGAATACAATAATTTCTTAGTGGTTATTCTTAGAGTTCAGCATGTTCCTTTTCACAAATATAAAGGGAGTATAATATTGGTGTTATTCCTTGGTACGGATAAACTCAGAGTTCTCCATCCATGCAAGTCAAATATATAATATGGATTTACGCCCTTGACAAGGGCTGATACAAGTTATTTTCCCTTGATAAAGGGGGATGATACAGGTAATCTTCCCTCAATAAAGGGGGGGGGGAGGGGTGGGGGGTGGGGGGTGGTGGTGATACAGGTTATCTTTCCTTGATGAAGAGGGTTAATACAGGTTATCTTCCCTTGATGAAGAGGGGTGATACAGGTTATCTTCCCTTGATGAAGAGGGGTGATACAGGTTCTCTTCCCTTGATGAAGGGGGTTGATACAGGTTATCTTCCCTTGATGAAGAGGGGTAATACAGGTTATCTTCCCTTGATGAAGAGGGGTAATACAGGTTATCTTCCCTTGATGAAGAGGGGTGATACAGGTTATCTGCTGTTAGAGCTGATATAGGGTGTTAGGTGAATAGTCCTCCAACCATTCAAAATCTGTATGTATGATTTAGTAAAAGATACTTTACTGACCTTATAGTATTAACTTCCCATCTCCAGCAGTTGTGTTATTGGTATCTCTCACAGACCATGCTCTGCTTGTTATCAGTCCATATTCACCTGCAGGAAATAAAATCAATATATATGAAATATATATTATGACATGCTTACAGATATGACCTAATGAATCATTGTTATGATAAAATATCTTTACTTTATTGGAGGAGCCTTATGCAGGGTTCAAAACCAAAACCCTTACAGTCAGTCACCAATTGCCAGGACGGCGTCAAACTACGTCCATTCAGCCGATGACACATAGGCAGATACAGGTGAGATGATCAGAGGATGCAAAGCCTTTGGGAGTCTTCTTTATAAAGGCAGTCAAATGGTTGAACCCCCAGGGTGAACCTCCCCACTTGAAATTTGTGTATCCCATATAGAGTCTAGCAATTCTACAAACATTCTCTTTTGATTGTAAAAAGGCACAGTTTTCAAGACTGAATGCATTTAAAGAATGACATTAAGATAGTTAAAAAATGAAACATTATTGCATTAAATGTACAGACAATACCATTATAATCAAAGAGGCATTTATTAATGCAAATTAATCCAGTTGAATTTTAACCAATTAACCATAGAACTTCATTAACATGATGTTTCAGCATCAATAAACTACTGATGTTTCCCTAATGTGCAATAAAGACAACATAAATTGCTCGGCCTTTGATCAATAGCATGCCAGTACAACAACTCCAGTACAGTAACTCGAATGGTCTGTGGCAAGGGAAACATCCCCAGCTTCTACTATACTGTTTCAGAACCCGCGTGTTGTGAGTTAACCCTTTATCTGCCAATGTATGTATAGAACACAGACACACTTGATATTTCCCTAAAAGGGGGAATAGCACAATAGATAGGTAAAGAAAATATTGAGAAAATCAACAAGGAAAATGAAAAGAAGTTCTCCAAAAAAATCACATGTTTGGTTAAGCTAAGCGCATCCATTTCCCAACCTCAAATGATTAAAAGGCATTCACACAAAAATGGCTGCCAGTGATTTTGTTTTATACTTGATCACTTCTCCTGCAACTATCATATGGTGATTGACCCTCTTACAGATGATAAGAACTAAGTTAATGTTCAATTGGAAGAATTTACTAAGAATACCGTCCCTTTAATTGAAGTGATTCCCGAAACTGGATTGACAAGACCATGACTTCAACAGGTTAAGGCTTTGTTTGTGTGAAGCTGGAGCTACAATGCCCCTCTAGAATTAATCTTAGTTTTTTAATTATTACATGTTTGCTGACACCGTGGTAAACGTAACTCAATCCAGGGAGTGGTTTACGCAACGATTTACAAATTTAAACATCCAGGCATATTTCGACCTGTTACCAATACCAGGCTTATGTAGGAACACTTCCGACCTCATGGTGCTACAGTTGTATCTTAATTTTAATCTAGCTGGAATAAGGTTAATGAAAGAGAATTCAAATCAATTGCGATGAAAAATTACAATCTTACAACGTTCACAGAGATCATTTACAAGTTTGACCTTCACAGATGTGTGACCTGTGACCTTCAATACTCACCAGACTGATATGTGATAAATGAACAAGAATAAGGAACCACACATAAAACACATTGCTTCCATTTGACACATGATATAACATGGCTTTTCTCTGCCTTCCATATCTAGTAAGAAGAAACAAGTCTTTTGATTGGATGGGTAGAGTCACAGAGGAGCAAACAAGTCTTTTCATTGGAAAGTAGCTTTCCAATTTGCAACAAAATATCTGTATGGTCAGTGGTACAATTTGTATGCAACAATCCATCTGATTGGTCAGTAACACATTTTGCATGCAACAACACATCTGATTGGTCAGTGCTGGAGTCGGAATGAAAGGATATTTCCGATGATTCCAACTGACCCCAGAGGGTTGCAAGGCATCTGGTTCTACTGCCAGGGAGAGACAGACAGCGTGTGACATGGTATTTGGGTCGGAGTATTGATCGAGATTATTGATCAGAGAGTCGCTCCCTCAAGATGCATCCCTCATCACATCAACTCAAACTACACTGCAGGAATGTCATGCTGGATGGATCGAGGTTCCAGCAGGTGCTTGGAATATCTTCTTGTACTTGTAAGCACCTTGCAAAAGGCATTTTTGAATCACTGATATTGAATAACAGCCTAGCTGCTCTAACAAGGTGCACTGCAAAACTTATTAACCAAGGATCTTGCCTGGGAAAATTTGGATTTACAGTTATTGATTATTGGTTTTAATTGCTTTGCTCCAGGTACTTTGACGAACTGATAACACAAGGAACTTGCCATGACTACTCTATCAGTACTTGGTTTTAGAGAAACTGATTTGTAACTTGCTTTACCTGAGTTGCATGCATAGCTGATGTAAAAGGATTCGATATATTGAGTAACAGTTTAGATTGCGAGTAGATGAAGACCAAATCTACAATGTTCGTCTCCATCTTATAAACATAATATTCTGAAAATTTAAACTTCAGATCAAAATCAAATCTTTTATTACTGAAGTGTAGGTCACCGGCCCATAACTACATTAGTTGTTACATCATTACACATGACAAGAACATGTGTACGGTGTAAATATCACCTCTAACATCATTGGTTCATTGCATGATAAATAAAGCATGCCAAATCATTGATAAATTTACAATCGCACTTAAATTTAGTTTTATTTTGATTTATACAATATATTTTAGGTAACTGTTATTTTAGGTAAACTTATTATGCTAACTAGTTTTGGTTTACCATCCTTAAGTTGCCTCAGTGCCTCACATATTTTTTGGTCTTTCTTGTCCAACATAGACAAACTTTCTTCAAATGTGAAGCCATCTAGCATCAATAACTTCTCGAGAAATGACTACAGAAGTCTGAGATTTTAAGATCTAGCATAGCCTTTTACTGAAAAGATATTCTATAACGTATCTGTTTCTGGAGAAAAGTCAAAATAGGGTTTGAGTTCGGGCACCATACTCTAAAGTGGGTAAAGACCAAACCCACAATCTTGAATCTCCCTGTAGAGACCAATTTGTGGATATGTCATCCGACCAATCTACATCCTGAGATACGTTAGGTAATTTCTGCTACTTTGAAGAAGAAATTGAAAAATGTGTAAAGTTTACAACCATTGCACAACAGCAAGATGCCTGACTTACAGCCATTAACCATCTGTCCTTATATGCCTGATGAGTCAAAAATCTAAATCTCCAGAAATAATCAGACAAGGTGATTCCAACAACAAACTTAGCTTTCTGTAGGGAAGCACTGAAAGGGATGAACTCACTGTACCTTGCATACCTTGATATATCTCAAGGTGCTTGAAATAGCAAAATGAACTGAAAGAGATTGTATGGACAGATAAATGCCTCAGAATAAAAGAAAAGCTTAACTCCTACATAAGATACATGAACTTAGAAATAGTAAATGATAGAAAAATCATATGGAAGCAGAAGGATGAACTGACTGAGCATGAATGCTCCATGAACATGGTCTTATTCACACAATGGCATAGACTGCTACACCCCATTACTTTATCATATAAATTGTTTCAGATCAAGTCAACAAAACCTGTAACCATTGATGTCATTGTATTTGAATGATGAAATATTTTTCATATTACATGGTAGAGCTGTTACTGTACTATTGTACTATTGGTCTCCGGGCCATGTATACCAATTAAATCTGTCTGTCTGTCTGCTACACCAAGGAGGACAGAAAGAAAGAAAAAAGTAGTGTGATAAAGAAGAGAGCAAGTCTGTCCAAGAGATGGGATCAGACTGGATATGTAACCTGTTCAATGGTGGATTCCATTTTTTAGCAGGGAGAGGGAGGGAGGGAGAGAGAGCCACCTAAGCCCCCTACCCCAAAGGTTTGCCACTGCTGTTGACTGTTGAACTACCACTGGCTTACATGCATTAAAGGGGACCCGGCAGCCAACCTGACGTTGTATCAATGTTAAAACAATTTTGTTGATTTAACGTTGAAATTTGATTTGATTTGAAATTTGCGGCGACCTCAAAATCTGACGTCGTTTCAATGTTGAAGCCACGACGGTGTATCAATGTTGAAAAGACGTAATTTTGACATCAAGGCTTGAAGATCATTCAGGCTGTGTTAGCTTTGTTTTCGTTATGTTATTTTAGGCAATGCCTCATCTGTGAGGCTATGCTCTTAGCTTCAGCTCTTTCATTAGCCTTAGTACACGCTTTAAATGGCTGCTCGGAGGGTATTAACGTTTATATGACACTGCAATAATTTAGATCAAAGTGTCAACAAAAACATTTTTGTTATAAATGCGCAATTACTGTTTTGTAAGAACTACTAACTTTATTTGAATCGAAAATTTATGTTGTCACTTGTGAGCTTAACTAAAAAAATTGAAAAATACCATATACCTTGTTGACTAATTAGATATAAGGACAGAGTTACCTCCCTTTGTTGTGAAATTGTGAACTTTTGTTTATCTAAATCCAATATCCATAACACTTTTAAATGTCAATGATAGCTGTTGGTTTTTGTATTTTGCATTTCATTCTTTAAAACAATCCATAACTCATTTGATGTTATTAAGAATAATGAAATGTTTTAATCACTTGTCAGTTTTAAGTTGTTCTGACGATGTGGAAGCAATATATAAAAAACAACCAAATTTCAACGTCAGGATATTGGTTGATCTAAGTCCTGACCTGAAATCAACCAAATTTAGCATAGTGAGTGTGGAAGCATGGTGAGCGTGGAAGCTTGGGGTGCGAGCCTGAGTGGAGCCATACCAGGTGCAGATCTTGGTGGTAGTAGCAGATATTCTGAAATATTCTTTAGCAAATTGAGTAAAATAAAAATTTGATATCCCTTCGCCAAAAGTATTTACCTCTTGAAAATCTAGACTTTTCTGCACCCACCAGGATTTAAATGCCCAAGAAGACAGTCTTATAGTAAGACTGTGACAGTGCTCTGTGAACTGATGGAGCTGGTACACAGAGAGGCACGGACCACTGCACCCACCAGGGACTGAAGGAGCTGGTACACAGAGAGGCTCGGACCACTGCACCCACCAGGGACTGTCAGACTGAGAGATAGAGGAAGTGATGCCCTGACTACAATGTTTATTGATCTGGAGGAAACATCACTCCCTCCATTCAGCCTCTCCTTCTCACTGACTCGTCACACACACTCTCACATTGTCAAATAAACCCTGCCTCAGTGTATGCTACATGCTCTGACTGGATTCCACATCGCATTCAACATTTCCTCGGCTTTAAAAGGTGGAATATTTAAGAGATGAATATCAGACTAATACCAGTGATTATCATAAACTGAATCATTGGTTCTACTATTTATTTTCCTTGGAATGTTAGATCTTTTATGTATGCTACATAATTTATATATATATCTTTATGTATGTATGCGCAGGTTGGCAGTGTGCTTCCTATCCTTGGCTATTAAACAGATGCGATATCTCCTGTGGGACAGAGTTTTGGATGATAAATATTAATATCATCATCTCATTGGATCTGTCACACTTATTTTCTAGATCAAACCAAATTAAAACTCTTGTTCCAGGAGTCAAATAGTGCCTGTCGACATGAATGCAGCACACGCAAACATCAAGCACAGAATTACTGAATAGAAGGGTATACTGACTAGTGGTGGGGGATCGAGTGTTACAACACCAGTCACAAAATGGCATCACTGAACCAAAACTGACACTGGAATGTGAGATCAGATAGACACACAGCAGTCAACATGACATGGCTTTATTGATCTGATTAACAAAATACATGTCATAGCTTGCTAACCTAATTCAACTGGTTCATTTCAGGCAAGACGATTGCTGGGCCATCATTGTTCAGGAATGGTTTGTGTGGCAAGTTCCATCCCATACATGAATACATTATGTGTCGATGCAGTTAGTCACTGAAGTGGTCATCTTTTGTGGCAGGGAGTGAATTCCACTTAAAACTCGGCAAACATAAAATCAACAGATAGTACTCACCATATCAATGTTCAGTTTGGTACACAATGAGTGGTACATACTGATTAACTACTGAAATAACACCTTAGAAAGCATCATTCAAAAAACATCTTTTACATCGCTTCAACGTTTGATATTTTCAAAAGTTTTAAGTTACTTCAGTAAAACAATCAACACTTCTGACCAGTCTTAATGCTTAACCATCGATCTTACAAAGATAACACAATTACTTAATTACATTCAAAAGATCTCACATGCTGTGTTTATATGACAACATTAAAATCTCACATGCTGTCACAGCATTTTCTATAACATAGATGAAACAAACAAATGGATTTTTCGTTTCCTTTGATCCAACAAGAAACTGTTTATGGCCAGCGTTGTTATTGATCCTGATATCACATAATGCAGGTCAAAATAATGCAACGTAAGACTTCTCCCGCAGGACTTATTGTTCTCACACCACGAGAATTATTGACATGAATTTAGATTAACAGTCCTTTACTGCCTCCATACAGAAAATTGATACATTACGTTCAGATATCAGCAACTGTCAATCTCTGTCAGATCATCAGTTGAGACCTGTGGAAGAACCACATTTATTTACATTGAAAGGTTGATGTTGACACCATACTTTCATCTGTTGGAGATTGATTCTCTTGAAATTTACCATATATATTTGTCACTTTTAGCAACGCTTGTTGGTATATTTCATATTAGGAGTCACTTGGGTGAGACTCTCTACGTATCATGACTAGTTTTTTCGCAAAATGAAAGAAAAGATCATAAAGTCATGAGATTGGGATGATTAAACAATACAGCATTTCCTCAAAGTCCGTTTACAAGAATACTTCATCAATATCTCTTACATTTTGTCTAAAAAGGCTTAAACAATCAGATTGGGATACATAAATTCCCGCATAACAATCATTAATGATACAGCCATGAGACAATGCCAACTTTAAGAATTGTTCTTATCTTAAGTAGGCAAAACAATACCCCTTAAAAATGAAGAACTAAAGCATGAAGTATTTCACTGGCCCATTCCTGCTCAAAATCATGACACAATTATACATAAGCCACTGAGTGATCGTTAGGGAGATATAGCTTGTAACAGCTCTTTGGCATTTAGCTATAACAATTATGTCAAGGCAAGTCAGAAGTAAACCATACCACACCTCATTAACTCCTTACAGGGCGATAAACACCATTATGCTTTTAACACAGGCACTGCAGGCTAAATATGAAAAGAATTTCAAACTTGATTGCCAAAGGGCAATTACGACACCATAACTGTCTTCTTGTTTTTTTTTCTTAAATCTTGTTTGAAATGATGATTATATAATAAATGGTTGAGATAATGATGACAGATATAATCCCTGAGAGACGTCGTTCAAATCACGCCCTTGTTGTATAATTCTAACATGACACTGATTGATACACTACATGTATGCAATAATTGATGACTAAATAAATAAACTTGAAATGAAGTGCCAATACTGTTCATCAATGGTGGATTTTTATGGTCGACAGAGAATGTACTGCAGTTACAAAGGCCAATTAAAAGTATAACAATGTACCACAGTTACAAGGCCAAAAGTATAACAATAATTAGGAACACATACATTAAAGTGACACAGAGTATTTTTCATAAATTTTCATTGGATTGAATATTTGATTTTAACTTTGCACAAGCATAACATCTTAACAGTACCTTTTTCATTGACAGCAACTGATTATCTCATATTGTGGCATTATGATGAGTTGATTTGCGCTAGTCTAACACACAGAATGTAGTTAGAAATAGTTTGACCTCAACATGACCACTTGATGAACGAACTTTTCTCTGAGGCTCCTTTCATATATTATCTTTATAAAATAGTTGTTTTTGAGAAACAAATTTCAGAGACTGATTATAAGTCTAGATTTGTTCTTATATAAAAAGTTATCAAATGTTGTCATCTTTATGTCAGAAATAATTTTTTTCAGAAATGAACTCAATGTATCTTGATGCAAGACAGTGATTGATGTCCAACATGCGACAGTTAACCACACAACCACAGGTATATAATTCTCATATTGCATATCAATCAAACATTAACAGGTAATTATGCTTATTTTTGATAAAAAAAATTGAAGTACAAATAAGTTTAAGATTCATAAGGTGTTTTTAAGTAATTCACATAGATACTTTCTACATATGGTGTTTTTTGTTCAACTTTCAAGTCGTTTTGGTTAAAACAGCACCCTCTCTTATTGGTGAATCTCGTCTTTAGACAAGATCACTCTTATACAGTCAAGAGAAAGGGTTAACAAGACACAATCTGAGGACTCAGGGAATCAAATGTTATTAACTCTCTCATGTTAACCAGTCAGGGACACCCATCCTATCATAACTTTCCCCCTTATTGCTCAACTTTATCTGACATCTTTATATTGAGCTCTTAATTGTACCATGTCCCCATAAATATAATCAAGATTGAAGTTTCCCTTTAAGGACTTCACATAGATAAGCAAAACTTTCAAAGAATCCTCAAATATCAAATATAATATTAGAACGCAGGTCATGTTACACACATCTAAGACTTTCAAAGAAACTTTCAACTTTAATCAATGAATGGCATATATTCAATAAAGGAAGATACAAGAGTCAGGTGAATTTTCCATCAAAAAGCGGAATTCAGTAATAGAAAGAACATCTCTATGAGGAAAGAGCATTGTGACCCTTTGACAACATTGATTACATTTTTAAACATCAAGACTGTGACTTCTTAGGAGGTAAAAGCAAACAATTTTAAACTATACATGTGTCGAGATACCAACTGGCTAATGAGAAACTAACAGAACATATTTTGCCGTAATAAATATTTGAATAAACGATATGAACACAATCAAATCTTAGACCATGTAGACACACTTGCTGTGTTGTGAAAAGTCAAGTCTCATGCTATATAATATTACGAAGTTCGGACATTCGGAACGGCAGCTAGTTACTTACACAGGCATGTGGCTGCATGTGTTTTATCATCAAAACTGAACCGTATATGGTAGGTTATACTTTGATGTCTAAATTTGATGACAATTTATTACCTTTACTAGTAATTATTTTATTGAAATAAAAATTCCATTAACAAAAACGTGAAATACTTGAATTGAAAATTTATTATTTCATTTCTGCATCCACTGTACAAAAATGTACCGCGAACACTGAGTATTGTTTAATCTAAAACACAGGATAGCAGCAAGTTTTGAATGCTCCAGAAAATAAAGCCATTATGTTTGTCAATGTTTTCTTCTTGGGATTAATCATATGACCAATTATGTTAATGGGTTCATGTACAAAGTAAAGATTCTCAGATAATAAAGTTATCAGATTTCATCATCTTAACCAGCTGAATGGGATTCTATTCTTGTTAACAACCACATGATTGTAATTGAGCCCCAACAGGAATGCAGTAACATAATTACCCTAATCAGTCCAATTAACTAAATGATAGCTGACCAGCTGTTTACATGGGAGGGGAACTATGTAGCATTAATTAGTCATGAAGGGTTCATAGCCGAAACAATCACATCTGTCTAAATTCAAAGATCGTATATACTTTACCTCTGAAGGACCATTGTGGTGACATGAAAAATATCAACAAGAAGCTTTATGTTGTAAATAAAACGTAGGAGAAGAAAACCAATAACCTCCACTACTATACTGAACACCAAAAGAAAAGCAACACAAGAAGGTACAAGAAACATGATGTATTTTATAAAATCAACAGTTCTCTGCCCTTACTTCTTGCTAGGGTCATTTTGAAGCCATTAAAGCCATTTACAATCATAACAGACCTCCATTTAACAACCATTTCCCTCAGTAAGTTATAACTTTTCACAATTAGTTTGGTCTTTATGTTTAGAGGGTGTAAGATTTTTCATCTATGTTTTACCAATGATATCAAGTTCCCATGCATTGATTCTATCACAATTTTTATAGATCCTGGACATATGAGCATATGGGGTTGCAGCTGTTCTTGATGATACCTTTGTAAACATGACATGTACTTGTTTTCACATTTGACGATATTCCTTAGTGCAACGTCCCCATTACCTTGAAAGACTCTCTGGTTTTTCTTATATAATAATAATAATAAATGTGCATTTGTATGGCGCTTTTTCCATGTACAAGGCATATGCTCAAAGCGCTTAACATTTATTACCCTGAGGGACTCATGCGATAACGAGTCATTCCAGACAGGTAGCACTGATATCTGGCTTTTTTTCTGCATGTTCTTTTCTTTTGATTATTCTTAAATTCTTAATTAAGCAATCAAAATTAATAACACCAAGTAACATGCTTCAAATGTGTGAATAAATTGTGAAAGATTTCGAGCTTCCACGGGTACCTGTGTCCATTTTCTCGGACTTGATGACTCAATAAGAGTATATCACTGTTACATATTTATTTTATTTGAAACTGTTTGTCTATGATCATCGTCATCCTCATCACCTTCATCATCATCGTCGTCCTCATCACCTTCATCATCATCGTCGTCCTCATCACCTTCATCATCATCGTCGTCCTCATTACCTTCATCATCATCGTCGTCCTCATCACCTTCATCATCATCGTCGTCCTCATCACCTTCATCATCATCGTCATCCTCATTACCTTCATCATCATCGTCATCCTCATCACCTTCATCATCATCGTCGTCCTCATTACCTTCATCATCATCCTAATCACCTTCATCATTATAATTTCATCATCATCTTCATCATCATCACCTTCATCATCATTTTCACCGTTATCACCATCATCACAATGATCATTTTTTAAAGATTGGTTGACACGTGTATGTTGGACTCATTGAATGAATGAATAGAAAGTAGTTCTGCCAGCCAATCAGATCTTGAGTTATTTTAAGAAAAACTGTAATTCCCATGACCAATATCAAAACTTTTATACACAGCATGTTTGTGCCCGCTTGGGTAAGCAGACAACTTAAGCAATCCCCACACTGTAGATTCTGGCTGAAGATGATTGTCTAAATACATGTTCAGCCCAAATCAAAGATGTTCAGCTTAGAGGGGAGCACAGAGTCAACACAACCTGACAGTCCGCTAATGTTATAATCTCCAGCCAGCCTCCTACATCTGTGATTGTTAGCATACAAAGCTTCACGTGATTAACAGGTGCCCTTCTTCCCTCAGCAAGTGAGAGAGAGGTCCTGGTTCGAATTCCGGTTTATGGAAGTATTGGAAATTCACTCCTGATTTCCATATCAAGTGATTCCTTTTGAACTATTGCTTGTAAATAACTGCTTATTGTGAAATTTTGTATCTGTTTGTCTGTAAATGTGTGTATGTTTCTCTACTTTTCATACAACTTTTCTTTGGAAAGCCTGTTGGGATGTCTGTATACATGGCTAACTTTACACATGACGCATAACTTCCTTCGTCTCCATCACCACTACTTTGCCAACATTTGGGTTCAATTTTGTGTCCTCATTAGCAATTATTAGTAAGCTCCAAGATATTTCTTCCTGTTCTATCAAAGTCAAGCACAGTATACTTAAGAGCATGCATGCACAGAAAAGGTGAAAAAATGAATCAATCAGTGTGAGAGCCTGGCCAAGTAGAAGTTTAACTCTCCACCCTCGCCTCATTTTGGAAATCCTTTTTAAAAAAAACTATGAAAAGGGTAATCCCTGAAGGTGCCCTAAGGTGCCCCTCCCCCCTTTTCAATAGCTTACCACCCTCCTTTCGAAATTCCTGGATCTCCCACTGCTTGGCAATTTGGTAACTGACAAGTACATAATGACATAAGCCCTAAATGACTTACAACAATGAATTATTATAACAGACAGATAATAACTTATTTTCAACAAAGATAATAACTTTGACACCAAGATCATCCGATTCGCTCCACATTAAGCATAAGCATGTAATAAAAGCAGTAATCTCTGTATCACCAGAGATAAACATTATATCTCTTAACACTCTGGTTGACTTTACATGTTCTGGTACAGCTGTTTCCATTATGCGAATTCTGCCTGGTGTTAATGAATAAAGAGATCCAATTAACTGTAATTGTAGCCTGATGGCACTCTTTGATTCTGGTTAATGTGGCATAATATTACTAACAGCCATGTGGCCCTGTGGGGTATATTATGTAGCAGACATTTGTATCAACACCTATGTGATAACTCTTATAACTGTGCAGTGAACTGGAAAATGGAAAGTGTATAGAGGGGATATCATACTACTAGGCTATATTATAAAGTTTGAACTGATATCAATCAAGATGATGGAATTTGGTTCCCTGATTCCCGGCAATAAAAGACAATTTACAACAAAGATTCAGCACTTAACATACTTTCATTCCTGACACATCTTATTATCATTATTCCAGAAATGATGACAGTCAATTTTCTTTGTGTGGGTAAACTCTAGGAAACTGATAAACAGAGGGTAATAAAGATCTGACCACAAAATATTACTTCATTTGAAGCTTACACGTTTATTTCAATATTCCTAAACAACGATATAGATATGTATACATGTACATATTCTTGCAGGACCCTAGTTGATGAAGGTTACAAAATATGCGAGTGAAAATGTAAGCAAAAACATGCGAATGTCTATTCAATATCATGTTCAAGTATTCGAACATTTGTGAGAAAATGTGGTTAACCAATAAAAGTGTTTGTGAATTGTGGGACCTTTTGCGACTTAACCTCTTTGTGAACTTTGATAATAATCAAACAAAGCATCACCATGGAAACCTGAAAGCATGACAGTGATCATGGGTGAATGTATATCAGTAAGATATCACTAGTCAACTTCCCCTGTGGTGATATCCTTGAACTGACTCTCGTCTCTGAGTAACTCAGGGTGATGACTAAATTGGAGCCATCAATCACGTTTGACTTTAATCTGATACCCCTGACTTGGCTTTCACGTTTCTAAATAATGAATAGTGATAAGAGAAGACATAATATCAGTTGTAATAAGCTAAAGTATAAAACTATAGAACCAAGCCATGAAGGGCACTTAGGATGCAGACAACCAAGACGGGTAAATTAATTAAATAAATTTAGTTAACTAATTTCGATATAAATAACTCAACATATTAAGAGAAGAATCAATATTAGATGCAAAAGTTGGGACAGTCTGAAAGCATGACCCTCACATATGATGAAGTCGTGGCGAGTCTATTAGAAGACTTGAGACATTGATTTTAAGGAAAATCTCAGTCTCCCATTAACTTTATTGATTATCTGTTTCCAATTCCCTGTTTCATCGACTGAATATTTCATTTTAGAGTCTAACTGGTAGGGGAGCTCAGGTGGTTTGAATTACTCCCCCATCCCTCCATTAGCAAATTGTTTAAAAAACAACCGTAAAAATGATGAACCTATCCCATCAGCTAAAGTATAAAACTATATCACTATCATCATCGTCATCACTATCACCATCACTTTCATCATTATCACTATCATCATCATCATCATTATAATCGTCATCATCGTCATTACATCATCTACTTTAACATCATCATCACCATCACAATATTCATCATCAACATCAACAGTCACCATCATCATCAACAGCAGCAGCGGCACCACTATGATGTCATCAACATTATCATTTTTATCATCACATACAATTAGAATCATCAATACCATCATCATCATTGTGATGAAGAAGAAGAAAAAATAATTTATTCCATTGTCACACACGTCACGTGATGTCTTCACTATCATCATCATCATCATCATCATCATCATCATCATAATCAACATGTTTAACAAAAATGACCAAATTGATTTTGTAGGGCCTGTTATAGAATTTGACTTTTAAATGTTTGATGTTTTTCTCTAATTTGGCCTTAGAATTAAATTTTGTCCTTGAAAGTTTATCTTTCAAAAAGCATCCTGTAATGAAATCCTACACAGTACAGAAGCCTATTCTTCTCTGCCTAACTTATTGCCTTTATCTAACAGCACACAAGGAGACTGATTCGCCTAACTGTTGCGCCATCTGTTTAGTTTGTCAGCACATCTGTTTAGAGAATGCCTAACTCAACATATCAGGGTTGCCATGGCAGGGGGTGTTTTTTTCAGAGATTCGGGACCCCTGATGTTTAGATTGTTTTCTCGGAAGCCTTGACTGTGATCACTGGAGCAGCTTCTGTCTTAAACAAAGTGTTTGTACATGTAGCTAATAGCTGAAGACTACTCCTGTGTGGACTGGTAGTGATTGCTATATAGTGCTTGAAATTGGAGCTCATATTGCTGTGAACAGGTCACACTAGACAGTCTAGGTCCACATTCAGCAAGTCTAGATTGACTGAATACACATGAAATTAGGAGCCCAAAGAAAAAAATATTATAGATGGCATGAATGAACAGTAAATTATGAAAATGTTTCATAGACTAAATTTTAGTCTATTGTCACACAAACCTGGCAAAATTTTATTTGGTCAAGGCGCCGATGACTGGCTTAATTTCTTATTTTACTTCGTACTTAATTCAAGATTGTATTTCAAGGTTAATTTTCAAATTATATATAGATTATCCAATTTTAATTTTTTATTTTTTCATTACAATTAAAAAAATGTTTTATCTGTTAATGTTATTTTTAGAAAACAATGAGGTTCAAGTTTTATTTTTCAAATATGATTTAATCAAATATTCAAATAATGAACAGATGTTTTTCCACTACATTCATAATTTTCTACAGGAAAACTATTTTTTAGTAGGGAAAACATGAAGTTTCAAGAAATTAAGACTTTGTGATGCTGATTGCTGCCGAGAATAAATGTAACTTAGGCTGAGAGAATCACTGGGGAACTCCCGACCTGACTTCACTGCTGAGAGCTTTATGTAATTACAGACATGTGGTTTGTATCTGAAGTTACCAGGGCTGTTTAAATCAGAAATCATCTTACTGGCAGTGAAAGGAAAGTCTTGGTGAAGTGGTGTTGATATTTTCGTAGCCTGTCTGTAATATTTTCATATTATGAACGTAAGTTTGATACCCGTCTTAAAGTACTCTAGGTATCATAGGAACCAAATGTGCATGTTGTGAATGGAGATCCAAATGTGTTATCGATTGGTCTATCGACGCCATCTGTCAATCGATTATTTTTAACTGATAAATGCTGTTGATACTCGCTAGCCTGTTTCCCAGTCTGTAATGTTTTGATATCAAGTCAGGGCTCCAGATAATTATTTGGACTTAGGGAGATTTCACTCCTCAAAATAAAAATTGAGGAGTAAAATTACCACATGAAAAAAACTAGGAGTATTTCATGGTTTATCGTTTTCAGATCCTCATTCCGACTTTAGCATCTTTTTCGATGTTAGTCGTAAATTAAATTTTCCACACGTTTAATCTGTAAAGTGAGTGATTTCTCTTTGATGAAATAGGAACTCGGTAATCTTTGTTTATCAAAACACCCATATCAAAACAGTAACATATCATATTTGTTTTCATTCAGGTTGGCAAGAATTCACGTTAACTACTATTCGAGATGTCAAGATCAGACATGTATAAATGAAACTTTGTAAAGAATATCTGACTCGTATTCTGTGAGAGTTGTGCGTATCTGTCACTCGTTGATTTCATTTTTAATGCGTATATCTGAATTACCCGTGCGTATTTTACGCAGATACGCATCTTATCTGGAGCCCTGTAAGTAATATGCTTTTTCTTTTGCAAAGCAGCCAAGTAAAAATTGTGTGAATTAGGAGGAACAATATCTGTATCTTATCATTCTTGTGTCTTTTCATTATCAACACCATCTCTAAATCGAAATAAGGCAACAGACAGGAAATTGTTTCAAATTTGTTTCTTTGGCAGTTTAAAAGGAATTACTATTCAATGATCATTTGGCAGATGCTTAAAACATAATTGAATTCAATAAAGTAGTTTTTATGACTGATATTTCACAAACAATAATTTGATAGTTAAACTGATATGCGAATCAACACAAAATTTGTAACTCAGCAATTTTTCTAATCCACAATTTGACCCCTTGAATGATAATTTAACTACCTAATGATTAATTCAGAATGCAGTGTTAGGAGTAAATAAGATTTTGTATTTCAAAATTGAGTTCCACATAAAAAAGAAAATTCATATGAAATAGATGATATTTCTTCTCCTTGCTGACTAAATCTGAGAAACATATTCAGAAAGGCAGAAGATGTAACATCAATTTAGAAGAGTGGAAATATAAGTAGAATAGCATACACAGTTTTGATTCTCTGCCAGTCGAATGTTTTGATATGGGTGTTTTGATATGGGTGACCGAAATAGTATACCCAGTGACCTGGTTGTAGAGATTAAAACTGAATACTTTACACAAGTTATTCAATACCTGTTTGTTTAACTAGACTGTCATTCAGTCTCTGAAGTGCTATTATCTAATAAGGAATTTGTTAATTTTATCCCAATGTTCCTATAAACAAAACAACTTTGGTATATGTCTACATTCATACAGAGTCAATCTCACTGACATAACATAAGTGTTGATTGACAATTAATATAATGTTACTGCTGATTAATTATTCACTATAAGCGGTTATTAATCATCCACCAACAAAAGGGGCGGGATTGCACAGTGGTAAGTGCGCTTGGCTTCAGATCATGAGGTTTAGGTGCAATGCTACGCTGAATTTCACCATAGTACCACTCATGGCTCGCTAGTTCCAGCCGGTGCTGGCAGATTTCATGGCAATGCATAGCCACTTGGGTGTTGTGGGCTTTCTCTCTGCAATAATACTAGCAGCCGCGATATATAAGTGATATTCTCTTGAAAGCGGCGTCAAACCCCAAATCACCTCACCTCACCTGTATGTATCAAACAGTTTTTTGAGGGTATATATCAAGGACCAACAAAAATGACTGTTCACAATTCGTTGGAAAGGATCCTTTGGGAAACACATGAGGGACTTCACCAACTTCTAGACTTACTTTCAGGCCAGGGTGAAGCTTAGATTTATATATAATTTACAAAATACATCACATACATGAAAGAGTGAATATATAGGTGTATATAAATAGAGAGAGAATATTTGACTGTGTTCTAAAACCTTTTTCTTTTCCATATTAATAAGGATTTTCTAACACCATTTTCTTTCCAAACTTTGGATTGTGTGGAACACACCTATCAAGACCTTTAAGTGATTCCATGTTGAGAACGATGAAGTTGAAATGTCAAAACTCTCTTTTGAGAATTGACAGAATGCCTATCACAGGCATCAATTGAGTAAATCCACTACTGAAATAGCCTCAACTCTTTGACCTTTCACTTCTGATACTTAAGTTAACCTTTCTCATGCTGGTTCACAATCATTCTATTTTCAGCTAAGGCTTAAATTGTGATTTGATAATTTCTTTATGATATATGGGGGGGGTTAATAGCGTAGAGGTTAGCAAATCCCACTAGGGGTTCGGAGACTTTGTCTGCAGTAGAGAACTGTTTTACATTCAGTAGGGTTTGGGTGCAATGCTACAATGAATTTCAGCGCTGTACCACCCATTGTTTGCAAGTTCCAGCCAATGCTAGCAGGTTTCACCACAATGTATAGCCACCATAGTGTTGCGGGCCTTCTTCTTGCGATGATATTAGCACCTCACCTCATCTGGATGATAACTTGTAGTACCATTAACAGTTTCAATGATTCAAACAGCAGACATAAATATTATACTGATAATGCTATTTTGATAGATTAGCTTTAATTTACCAAATGTAATTGAACTTTTTTGTGACGTAAGGTTTAAATAGTTAAAAATATGAAACTTTCTTAAACTGTTTTCTGTCATGTAAACTTTTTGTAATTGATTACCGTATATATCATATGTGGGCACTGTCTGTCACTGTCCCTTACGTTTCTTAATTCTTTATGAATACCCGTGGTATAACAGCCGTTCTCCCTGCAGTTTGAAGCTTTTCTGTAAGCCATGTTTACTCCCAATTTCCTTGATCTCTAATTTTCCTTTGATGCATAAGCAATTACTTTTTTTTTCAAATATTTCTTTACAATTTCAACATTTTCCTGCTTTTTTTAAATACGAGGAAATTTAATATACATGTATCCACTATCTTGACAATCAAATGTCAACATTTCCACCTTTTACACACAACAGCCTCAGCAGATGATGAGTACAAACTTACTATAGGGACACCTGCTGCCTAGAACACCCTTCATTATCTCTGAACGGCAGTTGACACTTAGCTCACAATTAATCTACACTCCAAGTATACAGAGCCAACACCCAAATGTACTGCTGGAATTTACAAAAAAATCAGGTTCAATTAGTTTCAATAAATTGAATTTTTTTTTATTATCACTTTATTTTTTTAATTTTGGGTACATACATGTTCATACGGAAATAGTTGTGATTTCACAGTTTGAGTAAAATATAATTTTAACATTTTTATATTTCTAAGTAATGGTAGACATGTTTTAAGACCTACAATCATCATTGCAGAGATTGTGGCAAGATGACCAGAATGTGAAGAACTTACCATAATTATAGTTTGAAAAGGCAGTGAAATTTAATTATTAATGTTAATATGAACGTTGTCCTACTTGAATGATGATATAGGACGGTGTACATACCAGTTCAATACCATGTCAATGATTATAACAACCGTTACCATAAACATGATATTTTTTCTGAGAAAGACAATAATCTTGTTTGGTTCCATCATAAATATTTGTGATAATTGTCATCTTACAACATTATCATTAAGTCTTTGAAGGGCATATAGATGTGATACACAAGAGGAAGACAAGATCTTCTCGATAACAACCTTTCTACTGTAAATTCACGACACTTTGGAGTATACGGTTACATCTTCATTCCGATCACACCTGATGAAGACGTAAGCATATTCTTCAAAATGTTGTGAAATTCACAAAAAGAGGTGATCCAGAAAATCTTATCTTCCTGAAACATTATTGTTGTAAAACGTCCTAAATACCAATTCTCTCCAAACACCCATGTGGACAACTCATTGTGCAATGTGCATGAATCGATTACTGTGTTGAAGTGTGGCTCAAAAGGAGTGCTGACCTGGAACTATGTTCAACTTGACCTCTGACCCTGTCTGAGAGGGGCACCTGTCCTCAAGTGATCTGACAAACAGTGTGAAGAGTTGAGTTCCTCCCTAAAGAAGGTATTAGTTGCCAGACACTGTGTGAAGTTGTCTCCACAACACAGGTTACAACCTGATAACACCCGGTCAGGCTATACCGTTCAATACACATGTGGTATGAACTCATATCTTAGACAAACCCTTCAATGTGTCAGATATACCCACTAATTTACAACCTCATATCGCATATGTAAACATACGTATTACTTTTTTTATTTGCACAATCGGATAATGACAAATGGAATTCCTTTTTTCATATTCATTAAGGGTATGTTTGAAAATGAAGATTTTAATTGAGAAAACCCCTTTTAAACTTCTCTCTTTGGAATTTACCACAGTTTTCCTGCGACAATAGTTGTCATGTTTTCCACTGAACTACCAAGAAGATCTCAAAGAATATGTCTTGAAGCTATTGGTAGTAGCTGACACATAACTGTCATAAGTAAATGTGTGATTTCATGATACAGCACATGTCGGAATATCTCCAAATGATGAAATTAAATCAAAAGGTTATCACAGTATGCTTTTTAATAGAAATAAGTATGGGTTTGATTAGGATTACTGACACTAATCCTCTAATAATAAAGATATCATTTCAATTACCAAATAGCATTTGTTCATAAAATTATAAAACTGATCCAAACTGTTATTTTTCACACCAGAGCACAATTTGTCTCTGAAAGTAGTAAATCGATTATGCGTTGTAAATGATGAATGGAATTAGAAGATAAATCACATGGTCATTCTCTATCCTGCTTTATATATTTTCGTGGTCCTTATGTATAAGGAATAAGGATAATATACTAAAAACAATTTTTAAAAGTATATGAAATGTTTTTAAGTAGATACTCAGTAATAGATCATTTATGATGTGACTGATTAGGAACAAATTGATTTTTGTGTGATTTTAAAATGGTGGACAATATTTTCCTATCATAAGAATCATTAGCTATAATTTTTATTTAGATATTCTATATTTTATAATCCATGGCGAGGACTCACTTTCCATAGAAATATAATTTCATTTCACTTACTTGTTGACAAAATATGAAATTTTAATGAGAAACTGAAATTGACTCGGAAACCTCAACTGTTACAATTCAGTTCAATGAGATGTCAAATAAACTAACAACTGGACTACGGATTTCTATATACACAATAACATACACATATTCACATCCTGCAGTGAATTCTACTCCACAAATAACAAAGAAGGTACAAAGCAACAATGAGTAATATAGTCATGATGGTACTAAAAAGAGCCTTGATATTTATTATCCAAATCAACTGACCTCGCAAATCCAGTGAAATATTTGCCTGATCGACTACAATGACTTTAAGAGCGATGGTCGTGTGGTAACAATGTATAACACACGTCTAGCTGTGAATAACATCATGAACAATCAGCTATGTTGTAACAATGTTCAACAGCCGCGTGCTGAAACCTTTGTCGTTGTGTTCATCCATCCGTAACGGAATACACACACTCGCATGTAAATACAAACAACACTGATATACAACCATAGGCTTAACCACGAGGGGAAGAAATAAGGGAATGTGTGAATGAGATATTTCAGTTGAAACGAAGATAAATATATGTGAACATCTCGGGCTTGATTCTTCGATCCACTGGCACCATCTCATAAGCACGATTCGCGGTGCCATGGAATAACAGCGATATCCTCCAGTCGTCTGCTACATGACTATGAGCCTTTATATCTTCGAATAAAGAGCCGCGATTTGAGTAGTTTTCACCAGAATCAATGTTATAATACATGTGTTAAAGAAATATAAGGTTAGTACTTACATTCGGATGAAATAATCCAAATATAGCAAGCGTTAATTCGCTATCTTCCCTTGTCAACTATGTTTAGCATAGGCAAATATCCATTGACCCAGACGCTGCACGCACATTCTCTGTATCCCTCCGCCTGTGAAAAGAGTCCGTTGCGAGGTCGGCTGCGGCTGATTTTCAATGCTATTGATACGAACGCATTCACTTCATCGAGGCGTCTGTATTCAGTTGTCCAGGCCAAACGCGTTGATTTAATGATGGGGATAATTTTCTTGTCATAATAGTTAACAGCATGCTTCGACAAAGTGACGGTATCGAATATCTTGTCCTGTATCCGATGTCTTAACTATAATGCCTCAATTGAAAAGCAAACTAAGTGATGTGTTTCAAGTGTGCTATCTTCGTTACTATATCATCGATATAAATAGAATGGATGTAATCAAGTTAACTTTAGTTTTCAAATTTTTATTTTTATAAAACGTATTTCGTAGATGTGTTTGAAATCAATTTTCTAGAACAGTATATATGGTTATATTTATTATGTGTGACTTGAAACTTATATTTGTTCGAACATTACTGTAAACGGCACATATAAACTTGCTTTTCTTCGAAAGAAGGGTGATTTTTAATATATAATTTAAATCTTCAAAACGGTTAGCTACGGTTATGAAATTTGCTTTCCATTTCCAAACCCCAATTGAAATACTTGAAAATTTTGCTTATCGGACATATAAACCTATAGACATTGACATAAAAAAAATCACATTCATGAAATTGTTCCAGGCATATACGCGAAATACGAAACTTATCTGTATACAGATGTGTTAAATCCAACAATATTTGGATGAACAATGTGTCAACTCAGACTGCACCATCTGCAAACATCAAAATCGTGGTAAACATATAGTTGTAGGAACAATTTCTCCAGCAAAAGTCGCAATGTAATATACTTGCTGACCTGCATAAATGCGGTAAACACTATGTAGGTGAAGCTAAAAGACATTTCGGTATATATCAAAGAACACTTTGCTGATATAAAACACCAACGAGATAAACCAGTATCTTTACATCTTAATGATGAGGGTCACTCTACACGGGATCTCCGTCACAAGATCATTTACCAGCTCACTTCTAACCCTGACTCTAAACAAAGTACAGTTAAAGGTAGATCGGCAGAAATACGCTCGATCTTTGAACCGAAAACAATAGCTCCTTTTGGTATCAACGACAAGATTTAGCCTTGTTCTATCCCCCACCCCCCTCCTTTTATGTATACGACATGGTTGACGCATCCTAACCGACATCAGGGTTTAGCTTTTGGTCGTCTGTCAAGCCTCCAAAAATAGAAGATACTAAACGACCTTCCATTTAATACTATATTTATTAAAAGAGTTAATTATTTCGTATAAAACAATAAAGAGACAAATTCGGGTTGATAAATTTCAACGGGTTTCGTAATGAAACATTTTACCCTCTGGAGACATATATTTTGCAATAGCTATTATATTTGATGGGGAAAATTGAACAAATAAAACATTGAAAACAATGCTTTTTGATATTGCAAGAAAAATGGAAATGAGAATAGACAACCCGTAATCGTAAACATAGATTTCACGAATCTCAGCAATAATTTCAATCTGTCACTTTATTGTGACCGCCTATAAACTTTTCTTACCTTTAACTGTTATATAACACTAAACACGTCCGCATTGAGCACGTGCTGTACGCCCTTCGCACGATATTTTGACAGTTGAAATAGACAAGATGAACGACCGCGTAGATTTGTTTACGTGTTATTCGCAACAATAATTAATCGTCTCAGCCTTGCCGAAAGATTGACAGAAACTAAGATTCAAGCACAGCCTCGACATTACAAACGTAGAATAAAATCAATGGATATAACAGAAAATAGATTCATTCAGAAATATGGAATTTGAAGAGACAATTGTGTAAATAGAAAATCTCACCCAAGTGTCTTCTGATATCAAATATATCAACACGAGTTGATCAAATTTACAAATATCCGAGGCTTGCCGAGTGTTGATATATTTGATATCAGAAGACACGAGGGTGAGATTCTATTTATCATCCAAAATCATTTTTCATTTGATTCCATGAAAATGTGTTCTGAACACTGCACTACTCTAAGACTCTCAGTGGAGTGATGTCATAGCATTGTAACGTCATCATCTTATTGACTTCATAACATTGTAATGTCATTACTTGATGATCTAAAACAATTGTGATGTCATGAATTTGCCTGTAATAGAGCATTGTTCAAAATCTACTGTCAAAACGATATCTCCTAGGAGAGATAGCTCGATCTTCCACAAGCGATATCCCCCGTGGAACAGAGTTTAGGATGATAAACAGACTTCTTTCCTTACTATCGTTCGTGCTCAATTACATTATTGCGAATACGTTTATCGACAGTGTGCTAGTTATGACAATGTGTATCATCTAAAAACTTTGTTCCATAGAAGAAATCACGCAATATATACACAAGGTTTAGTTTAGAGAACGGAGTTGGAGCAATTCCAACACTTTTTGATAAAAGTAAAAAGCTTCGAATATTTCAAACCTTCATTATCATAGTGGGTTACAAATAGAATTTTTTATGACTCATCTTTTTCACAAATAGAGGGAAATGAGATATTTTAAGTTCGCTTCTTTCGTTTTATGCTGATGTGGTGTTAATTTTGCTTTAACACCGTTTTCGCTTTTATAAAGGCGACTATTCTTTTCAAGACCTTGTCCATGTACCTTTCTTACTCAAACTGAAATGTGAGAATCAGCTCATGCCGGTTACGTGTGCAATGGATCTTGTACTGCTCATTTATTATCATCTTATTTATTTATGCCCTTTAATATAAGGAGAAACCATGATACTGAGGATATGGTAAGGTTGTAGACCCTGATAGTCAAGAAACACCTGAGGTTGCGAAGCAACCGAAGGTTTTTCCTGACTATCAGGGTCTACAACCTTACCATATCCGAGGTTGAATGGTTTCTCTATATTATCAACCGTTCCTAGGTCGATAAATATGTTTGAAGTTAATCAAAAACAATATTATTTTAAATATCGCGTTATAGTGAGTATCCCTCGTAGATGATGAACGCCCAATGTAAACCCCGCTGTAAGCGTACACGGACTGAACGTGATGCACGTGCAACTGACTGGTTAAAACAGTTTCTGTCACGTATCTCCCAGTCGCCTGTTAGTCAGCTCTACCTATCGCGACAAGATGTTGGACAGCGACGATAATGACTTGTTCTTGACACAAAGTACATTTAGAACGAATGATGAAGATGATGAGCAAAAAGACGATGAAGATGAATTCGCTTTCAGATTTGGCCAACCCCTCACAGAGAAGGAATTAGAAGGCAAGTTCACTTCAAATATTGCAAAACGTACACAAATGAAAAACGACTGGGCCCTTAGAATTCTAACAAGGTGGCAGGAAGAACGCCGCCAACGGTCAGTCAGTGAGAATTTAAATTTTTCGAGAAGATGTTTGACCCAGAAATTGACAGAAATGACAGCCAATGAACTGAATACTGTTCTCAAGTATTTTGTTTTCGAAACACGAAAAAAGGACGGAAAGCATTATCCTTCAAGTACTCTGTATGGCCTATTTGTAGCATTTGCATCTGTTCTGAAAGAGAGTGGCACAAATTTCAAATTATTTGAAGACGATGACTTCAAGGAGGCGAGGAAAGCGTTAGATGCAGCCATGAGAGAGAAGTCTGCTATGGGATTAGGCACAAGTTCCCGAAAACTAACTGAAGTAATTTCATTTCAGGAGGAAGACCAACTATGGAGAAATGGAGTCCTTGGTGATGATATACCTCAAAAACTGCTGGATACGGTTGTATACTTAACCGGTGAGTAAAATAAGTATTTTTCTAATGCGTTTTATCTGTAATGCGGTAATGACTATATCAAAGTATCATCTGATACGGCATATCTGATACAACTATGAAATACATTAAATGTACTTTAAACGGAGGTAATATTTCATTACAATTGCTCTATACTGGTCTTTCAGGTTTACAGTTTGCGCTCAGAGGTGGCAATGAACACAGGAGCCTTAGAATGTACCAGAACCCTCAAATCACGGGACCTTTTGTTGACCCAAATGGTGGATGTTATCTCCGGTACGTAGAAAACACCTCGAAAACAAATCCAGGAGGAATGAAAAATCGGAAAATGAAATCAAAGGAGGTCAGAGCTTATGAAAACAAAGACAATCCCGCCAGATGTTATGTTCGATTATTCGAAAAGTATAAATCATTATGGTAAGATTTTGTTATGATAACCTTAATTATACCATTAACAAGTATTTTGAAGGAAAATAATAACACTTGTGTCGTGACGTCATCTTATTCTCTGGCTTTGCATATAACAAGTTTGTCAATTGAAAATTCCTATTTTGTAAAGCTTTTAAGTCCCCTTCTTAAAAAGTATTGGCTTGGGAAGTTACGGTAAATACGCTCTACACAGCCACAATGGTAATTATAACGGTAGAATTTTCTAATGATAATTATCCAAATAAAATATGACCATGATAACGTTATATCATAAATCCTTTCAGCCCAAAGTGCATTGGAGGAAATGGACGAGATGCTTTTTATCTAACGCCCTTGAAGGTTCCCAAGCCAAAACAGTGGTTCCACGACATGCCTGTAGGACATAACACACTCCAGGAAACGGTCAAGCGAATCTGTAAGTCTGCTGGGGTCACAGGAATCAAAACGAACCACTCCTTGCGTGCCACCGCTGCTACTCGCCTGTACCAGAATAACGTAGACGAGCAAACCATTTGCGAACACACAGGTATAATATCCTACTGATTTGTGACATTTAACAAATCTGAACTAGATTGCTGCATTTCCGTAAATATTACATCATTTTCAATCGAGGACCAATTATATATGCAGCATCAATATTATAATTACAGGTCACAGGAGCGAAGCGGTGAGAATCTACAAACGCTGTAGCGATCAACAAAAGGCAGAGGTCAGTGACATCTTGAGCGGAAGCCGGCAGAAAATTGAGTCTTCTCCCCCTTGCAGAAGTTCAACTGTGACCACTGAAGAGGGCGCGGGATCCGTGTCATTTACTTTCAATTTCAATTGACTGTACAAATTACACCAATAAAGACGTCTACTCATTGTTTTTTTCATTAGAATTTGCAAGACAAATTCCTATCCTATTATATAGTTTTACATTTTTAACCCCTCGATCAGGGTTTACAACCATTGTAAACCCTCCAGGAGGGTTTACAAATGCAATTGTAAGCCCTCCTGGAGGGTTTACAAATGCAATTGTAAGCCCTCCAGGAGGGTTGTACCATCTTGTAAGTCCCTTGTACCGGGTGATACGGTTTTGAAAGACCGTTTCAAAGAACACATTATATGGCTTGTAGGTTGATAAGAGTAGATAATGTAAGCCGAAAGCCCGCTCTATTATGTTTTTTGGCCTGCCGTGAATACTATCAAGCTGTATTCCATTAATTTACCATTACAAAGTTACAGAACATGTATTGATGGGTTACGTACAAATTAAAAATTTTTACAGACAGACTTATCGACACCGCATCAAGAGTGTTCGCAGTCGGATCGTCAAGGAATTATTTCATTTTCTGAATGTTTTCCTTTTTAGTAAAGGTGCTCTTTACAATAAATTTTATGATTTAACAGAATTGAACAATAAGTATGAACTGATGACATGTATGTATTAACATGAAACGCACTAGCGCACACCAATATTTCGTAAACACAACGAATGCATAGAAACTGCATATCTCTCGATATTAATCACGATCCTCACTCAAGTAATCTACCTCGTAAGCTATATAACAAATATTTACGTATTCAGGTACTAAAGATGATTTTTAAAGACCGGAAGTATTTATTGCATCGATGCAATAAATCCGCATGAACTACGATATCGGAAATATTAAAATTTTGCTTATAAACATAAAAGCGGAAACGGCAGCCGCTTTGGTCAATCTAATAACAATGCTAATGCTGTGTTATTAAATCGGTTAATTTACACCATTGCTTTCATAAAACATATTTCATTCTTTGTTCTCAGTTCAGAGTTTAGGTAAATTCAATAGCTGCACAGAATAGTAGTTAAGCCGTGTCCATAATATATCCGTTTGTGCACAGCTAACTATAGAATTTTTAAATGACCAAGCCGACAGCGGTTGTCTCAACTTTTTCATTGTTGAATGCAGGTCAATTGTAAAATATGTTATGTTTTACATTGAATCGATAGGAGTGTATACATAAGTCCCTCGTAAACCTTATCATAGCCAATTTAAACTGTAAAAGCGTACAATAGTGCCTTTAATGTTCCGTCGTAATTTGTTCCATAAAAAAACCGACAGTACTTCCCCTGTAGGATATCTAAAATGTGTATTAATATTCTCTCGCATCTGACCTTACTTGCACTGTGATCCTTGCTTACTAATAATTATTATGATTGTCCTTTACCCAATACCATCTGTATATCTTGACAGAAATATCAACTAAAACAGCTTGATTAAAAATCATTTACTGTAACTAACTTTGATATTTGAAATATTTCATTACTAAAAAGGATATTTTAACGTCAATATGAACTCTAGTTGTTATTAAATTTTTGCATTCGACTTTTGCATTTTCTGTGGGACTAACGGTTATTAACGTTATCATTATTTTTACACAAAATCACCTTAATTTCCTCAGGAACGTTTCTAATAGATAAACAATGCTTTCCTCGAAGTTGAAATGTGACACACTGTAAGAATCGTAATGTTCTTATGGAATAAGTTATGTGTGTGTGACATATGTTATCATAAGTCTACTATCTTATCAGTAATTTTACCACTCCTCCACGTATCACGATACCGAGGCTGGGAAAGAATTACAACAGTAAAAATGCCTCTACTTTCGACTGTTGTGTTGGCTTCTTTCCTCTCCCAGATTCTTGGCATGATGATGTCGGATGGTAGCCTTGACATTTCCGGTCTCGCCAAGCACATCGCCTTGATGGAACAGGAACTCAGGAGCAAGGCAGCGGTCAGTGACCTGTCACGTGTCGAGGCTGCCATGGTAACCAGAAATGAGATCAACAATCTTCAAATGCAGTTTGAAAAAGCCATGCGAGAGCTGAACGCCACCAAAGATATGTTGCTTGCCACCCAAAATGAGTTGAAAAGATCCCAGACGGATTTGAAAGTTACTCAGTCGAAGTTGACCATTGCCTTAGAAGAATTGGAAGATCTGCCAAAGATGAAGTCGGATTTAGCCGAGGTAAAGAAAGAAAAGAACGCCCTCTCGATGAATACGACAAACAGCCAAGTTGAAGGAGCCTTGTCATCACTAAAAACAGAATTTGCAAGCTTGAAAGTCAAGTTACAAAACAATACACATATGTCAAGCCTTCAAGAAAAAATGGCTATCCTGAGAGCCGATGTAGATCAGTTACAAAACAACACAGAAACTACAAGTATGCAAGCAGAAATGGCTACCTTAAAATCGGACGTGGCAAAGTTTGTTAATGAAACAGAAATTTCAAGTCTTCAAACAGAAATTACAACCTTGAAATCTGAAGTTGTCAACTTAGAATCTTCAAGCGAGGCCGTCTCTAATTTGAGTACAGTCGTCCAACAGCTTCAGGTCATCTATAATAATTCGGTTAACCTTTCAAACGGTACGTACTTGAACGTAGATGTATCGTTTACCCTAGGAAGAAGTAGTGCAACTCTTGCTTCTCTATTGACTATGATGATCCTAATCCATGGTATTCGATAGTTGTGATCTTACTCTTATGAAAGTATTCTTTCTGGTTTACAAAATATCTGTAGATATGAAATGAACAAACGGTTATAAAGAAGTTTATCATCTCAGGTTGATAACTTTTTAAATGCACATAAACTTGAGAGAGAGTCAGTATTTTGTGTGAGCCTAATGTGAACAAATACGGGCCGATATATTACATTTTGGTGATACATTTGTCACAATAACTGTGAATATTACAGGCAATCCTTCATGTTTTCGGATTGGTTGGAGAATATGGGAGGGAAGCGATAAAGGTGTTAGAAAGTGTATCTGTTCTTCCATACCGTCCTGACAACAAGTCATTGTGACATCTGCAAGTACTAGCACATGTCTGAGAAAACTTAATGTTATTGACGCCGACTACATCTAAACTGTTGAACACGTACTTCTTCTTTCATACTAACATAACTTGCATGTTGATCCTTAGAGCAGTTCACTGACTAGATTTTCAGGTGTAGAAATAAAAGAATCTGCTTGACATCTAGTCATATCTGCAACTGCATTGTTACATTTACTCTGATACAAAAACGTCGATGAAATATATTCAGAAAAGGCGAATAGTTAAGATAAAACTGCACTTTCTTACACTGACTGTATTGCCACATTTGCATAATTTGAAATATTAATCTTCATTTCGCTGAGAATTTTTTTTTAATCTTAAGAGTATTTCACTGATTAAAATGTAACATTCCAAAAACCGTGAGTCTAAAACTTTCAGAAGAATGTAAATCTTAAGAGCATTCCAGTGAACAAATGTCATATGTCTAATGATCGACGCCCAATTGGCCTTAAAAGGATCTTTCCTCTGGTATCGTCGTCTCACAAGTCTGTTAGTAACAATTGTTAGTAACTTGAAACGTCATCCTTACAGCAATTTACTGAACAAAATATTACATACCCGACAGTGTTTGATAAATGATATGTAAAAACTAAACATTTCTTGTTTAAGGAGCCACCTACATCCGGTGGGGACGGACTTCCTGTCCATTCAACAGCAACATGGTGTACAGGGGTGAGGGATAAGATACTCACAGACTGCAGCAAACTATTTTGTGCGCTGATGTCTGTTCTGAACTGCATTCTAATAATCTAGCAATCACAAGTTTTGGATGATCCAATTAAAAAATCAAGGATAAAAAACACGAGCTGCGGGCAAATGACGACAAATAGAACCAGAAATAATACAAAGATCAAATATTGTAACTTTTTGCTTAAAATTCCCAAGGACATGATTATTGTGACTTGATATAGAGAAAAGTAGTCTTATATAGATATAGAATATCTCGGCCAGGGTTACCGATTATGAATTATATAATAAACACTTCATTTTGTCCAGGCTACGCTGGAGGAACTTGGCGAGGTGATCACGGGGGTTCTTCTTCTGTCCTGTGCCTACCAGACCATCCTACATACGGGCACTACACGTATAACTCCTACAGCGATGACACGTCACACATATACGGAGCTGAGTACGGCTCTAAGGAGCGTGGCATGATGTTCAACAATCTGTACAACGAGAACGTTCCATGTGTCGTCTGCCAGCCAAGTTCAAACAACGCAGTAATCATGGTTCCTGCTCAGAAAGACTGTTACGCAGGCTGGAGACTGGAATACACTGGGTATCTGATGGGAAGTCATCCGGAATACGCTTCCTCTGATTACATATGTGTGGACGAGCGTGCTGAAAGTATCCCTGGAGGTTCTGGAGAGTCAGGAGGGTTGAGGCTGTATCTGGTCGAGTCCAAGTGTGGAGCCCTGAAATGTCCACCATACGTGGACAACTGGGAGCTCACATGCTCAGTGTGTTCGAAATGAACACAGAATCAAGCTTGGTAGAATATGAATTACTTGCAATTGTTACTCTACAATAACTTGTAGAATATTGATGTGATAAAATGTTTCCAAAATTTGATCTGATTGTCAGTTGTCCTAATGTTCAAAATGATCAATGATATTTAAATACTACATGCAATAAAAAGGTTATAAGAATTTGAATTTGTGGTAATAAGAACATGTCGACCAGAATGAATAATTTCCAATAGAAATTTGAATTTAAAAAAGTATTATTTGGTACTCAGTCAAAATGAAGTCAAAAGAAACCATCAAAGCAAAATGTCCAATCTTTACTCGCTGCCGAACTATATACGTCAGAAGGAAATCAAGCAATAAATAGCAACGAATACCAGCCAATTATCTTCAGGTTTACACCTTGTTGAGATTTAGAAATGTTTTTTTATTGGTTTTATTTTAGTACAAGACATGAGACGTCAAAAAACATGACTATCAGTTTTTCCTTCATTGGTGGAATATTTGGTATTTTCGTGAAGAGAACCAACGTAAATCTTAATTCATCTCTTTTAATCATCTAATGATATGCAATATTTGAGCAAAAAAAGTTTAACGACATGATAGAGGATGGGAAGGCGTCAGTATTCAATAAAAAGTATAATTTTGTGTAGGGCCAGTGAGTGTCTTGACACCGTCCTTATTTGCATATTTAATATACCTTTCATAACTGTCAAAACACCAATTACGATGATATTCATTCAACACATCATAACTTGATTAAAATGCATATACCTTAGCCAAAAAACTTCAACTTACCACATACATGGTTACTAATCATTTAGCTTTTCAACCTAATCAACTCAAACTTGTCTTCTAACTACTTAAGACAACGTTTTAAAATAAGGTTTGACTAATCTAAGCAATCCGTTATCTAGTTTTCGATCGGAATTACTTCTTTATAGCGTCACTCTACTGAACCAGTTAAAGTTTGGCATTTTAGACCCGGACATCTCTTGGAGGGTCTCTTTGAAACGAATAAAGAATTCAAAACAAATTGATATAAACCGATTTTCTAAAACAGGATGTCAACAAGCCAACTCAATATGACACGTGTATATTTCAGTTTCTTCTCAGTAACTCACCCGGCCGTGTCATTCCAAAAGATGTTAAAAGATTATGCTTGCTCGCCTGACATTGTGCAAAATAAGGATAGAACATAGCTGGAACTGACACTTTGCAATATAAGGATAGAACATAGCTGGAACTGGCGCTTCACGTGTCTGTCGGGTACCGAAATCGAAACACGAATAACTAGGACAACAAAGAATTATTATCATGATATAAAGATCTTATCAGCTGAAAACTTTACAAGGTTTGTTACCAAATTAGGCAGTGACATATGTCATAGAGTATCGATAGATATCAAGTACTAGCTATTATGACTTTGGGTCTTTTGACAGGCGATTAAGTAAGAGAAAAGTCAACCACCTGTGATCAAAGTTCTACATAAAGAACAAATCTCGTGCAAATACAATTCTATCTGGTGATGAAAATATAACCTACATTGTTTGGTAAGCTCTAGAAACCTTATCACTGATAAGCGAATCCCTGCATAAAGCAGCATGCAACATTGTTTGTTCTCGTTCCAGACAGCAGCCATGCAAATGTTATGTATTGTTGTCTTTGCCTTTCCACTAGCGGTACAGACATTGATATTGCCGATCTCAAATCCAGATGGATCTTTGGATATATCGAGTCTACTGAGTCATATATCTCTGCTGGAACAGCAAATAGAAAACAAGGCTTCTCTGAGTGATATCTCTAAACTAGAACAGACAGTGACACACAGAGAGAGTCACACAAACCAAGCTGGACACAGCCCTGAATGATCTAAAGGATCTCTCTAGTGTGAAGACTGAGTTGGCAGTTCTGCAGAGTCAGATGCAGTCAGGCAGTCTCACAAACCAAACAGATGTCACTCGGCTCTCTTCTGACGTATCCACCATCAAGACAGAGATCTTTCAACTTCAGTCTCTCCATAACAGAACCTCAACGCCTCAAGGCGCACTGCAAGGTATTGAGTTTTAAAATCAGTAATAATTTTTCTTCTTTTAGAAATTAAATAAAATAGAAAATTGATATTCTTCAAAACAAGAGGTATCATAAGGGAGATAAAAGTAAGTATTATTATTATCAACAGTATTACAAATCCAATTGCAATTCAACTTTTCGGCAATCAAATCTTCAGATTAATATAACAAAAATATGTTTCAAATAATGTTCTTTTTGATAGAGGCTAATCATTGTTTGTTTGTTTGTCCCTTTGTCCCCAGGCAGCAGTGTATACACGAGGTGGGGAAGAACATCCTGTCCTACTGGGAACAACATGGTGTATAAAGGTGAGATCTGGATTGTACTAGAACTCTCTGTGTGTTAAAAAAATTGTGTGTGGTTTGTATTGTTAGAAATAGCTTAATCTAAAGTTGATAATGCTGTTAAACTTTGACCGTTTTATTGTGATGTATCGTACACAGAAAGTTATATCTTTGTTTTCTTAGTTATGATCGGGAATGCAAACGCACAACGATGTCAATGGCAAGATGAAACACAAAGTATGATATTGATTGACCTTTTTGGTGATTCCATTCATGTTACTTCATGTGGTTCAATATTACTCAAACACTTTGCTATCCCTATCAGATTTCTTTAATGAACAAAATATTTCTCTTTACAAAAGAACGTTCATATGGTGTGTAAAAGTAAGATCAGAGAATGTTTACATGTTTCAGGGTACACTGCAGGGTCATTCTACACAGACACAGGTGGGTCAGCATCCTCATTGTGTCTTCCAGAGCACCTAATCTATTCCAACCACTCGTACACTACCTATGATGATAGGTATGCATCACTCATCTGGGGGGCAGAGTATAGCCAAGTTTTTACGAGTATGCCCTTTCAGTCTTTAGATCAGGAAGATATGCCCTGTGTGGTTTGTGAAAGCAACAGAGCAACGTCCATCATGGTTACAGCGAGGAATGAATGCTACAAGGGCTGGACTCTGGAGTACTCGGGGATTCTGATGGGTGGTTACAAGGCCCACTCAACTGCTGACTTCATGTGTTTGGACACTGATGCTGAAGCTATTCCAGGGGGTCACGAATTGAAGAATGGGAGATTGCTTTATCCTGTATTGTCCAAGTGTGGTTCTTTGGTTTGCCCTCCGTATGTAGATGAAAAGGTCATCACCTGTGTTGTCTGCTCAAAATGAATGAAATAAATCCATACATGTTTTTCATACTGATGATGCTATTTTTCAAATGATTAGAAATTTCATTAGGGTATTTAAAGTATATTTAGATAACGACACCATAAATTATAAAATAAAAAGGAGGTGATAACTATTAAGAGATTAAGACAAAAACTGTGAAATAGATTGAACTTGAAGTAAGGATAGAATTCTCTTTACATGAATTATGAAAGATATAGATTTAGAAAATTAGAAAAGAAATGTTAGCTCAAATACGAACAGATGAACATGTTACGCACTCGAATACTTTCACCTTAAGGGAGACATACTCTAGTAATATATTTATTGATTTCCGCATGGGATCATCAGTTGTATGTATACAAATCCTTCAAAGCTGTATTGGTAAATTAAAAGGAAGTGTTTTCACCGTATAGGGTAAAACAAACCAGACGAAATGAAAGGAGATCTTACTGTGCTAGAGCCTGAATAAATACAACACATAGAAAAGGCTTAATCAAATTCAATTAACTTATGTTGGAAAGATGTTTAAAATATGTGTCGAAAGCAATATCATTGAGTTAAAAGAGAAGAGGATTTCCGAGCTCAGTCAGTTACTCAGCAATAAAGATCTTTTAACACACCTGGGACAAAAAAGGATTACTTTTATATGACCTATCGTCCAAGCAGAAAGCTATTCAGCCATGACGAATTCAATAGCGACACTGTGGAAAAAAACTAGCATTGCATGCGCCTAGACAGAAAATTAGATGTTTAACCTATATAACCTTTCAATGTAAGTTACATTAACAAAATTCTAATTTCTTATAGAAGCTTCGGTGAGTAGAAGCCTCTCTGAGGTATTCAGTAAACTCAGAAATTTGTAGCTTGAGCTTACTTACATAATCAAAACAAAAAAGTGTATGACCCAGTTAGGAGTGCAACAATGTTAAACAAAGTTGAACCTATAAACAATCACATTCTCATTACATGCGCCCTTTTTCTGTTCTAGTTATGGTAACCATCATTACCATAATAAACCTATCGTAAAATAGAAACCAAGAATGCAAATAACAAGCATGTTACAGTATCAGGAGTAATTAACACCTTGGGCAGTGAATCAGTACAAACATTGCCTTTACCATTAACACGTGTAATTACAATATATATCACTTGTGAAGAAAAGTCAAGGGATTGTAATCAGTCAAGATTTAAACTTGAAAAGTAGTGATACCTTAATGCCCTTCAAAATGTTGCAAAACCAGCAAAAGACCTAAAGTTTCTTTTTCAATAGTTGAATAGTTTCTTTGGTGCTAATCAAACTCTTTTGAAAAGTAGAAAACAGGATGAACAATTCCTGAGTCATCCTCTTAAATCTGAACCGCACCAGCATCAACTTGCAATTTAAAGGCTTTCGAAAATTGGTGCCTTGAGTACTGAAGAATTCATGAGCATGACTTGTCTTTTTCAAACGTACCCTGACAACTGCTATACCACAAAAAATTGACCATATTTCCCCAAAGGTTTGTAAGTTAAGTTAAGTATCAGAAAACATTTACAAACTTTTCTGTGATAGCCATGCCCAAAAATATCTTTCCTTAATGTTCAACTTTAACTCAACTAGGTGTTCCTGGCCGCGGCGTAAATATTCCCCAAGTATGCAAAATTCACACTTTGCATGATTGAAAGCCAATTATATGCTTCAGAAGGAATCGCGACGAAAGCTCCATTTTGGATGGCCTACTCACTCCATGGCATAACTGGCCGTTCTGTAAATAGGACCGTTCATAGGTCACGCTTTTTTATGGGACCTATGTGATTAATGCAATGTACACTTGGTTGGGTGGGGTATTGGGTAGAGTGCATTGACACCTTTCATCTCTACACAGGAGCGCCAACCATATGCCAGACACTTGGTGATTAAAATGCCAAGATTAACAGACGTTGTAATGTGTTTAATCTTTCAAATATCAGAAACTTTCAAAATACGATTTTATGTACAGTAAAAATAGAAAGTCCCATTAGACATGCTCTAAAATCTTATCAATGATAAGCCAAACGTTAATTTATTTCTCTTCGTACGTGTCAAAACACTCATGATGCTAATCATTCATCCCAAAATGCAACATGTAAGATAATCATTTGTTAACCCTAATGCACGTGCCTTGGCCAATATCAGACATAGCATTTACAAGATTACTATGAATTATAATCTAATATAATATCATAATCAACTCAAATTTCGTCTTCTATTTTGGTTACATTATTTTGCAATATTATGTTTTACGCACAGAAATGTTCGTTTTTTATCACTGTACATAAGATTTGGCAGCAAAATAATACTTGTGAACAACAGTTAATACATCTTGATAAAATGATACCATTCATCAAGTTTGACATTTTGGATTCAAACAAGTCATGAACTTTCTTCTTAAAAAGAATTAAGAATATTTAGAAAAATTATAGAAACCTATTTTGAAAGTCAACACGCCTTCTTAATATTTTGCATATACTTCAGCGTCTTCTCAGAAGCTCAATCGGCCAAAAGACATGAAAAGATGTTGCTTCCTGGCATGACGCACAGCAACATAGGGATGGAGATGGAGCATTGCTGTAACTGGATATGCACCATAGCTGTCGGATGCGAATATCACAACACAATTTTCCGACATTACTTTGTAACTAGGACAATAAAGGATTATCAATGTTATAACACAAAGACAATATCAGCTCATTTCACAAGATTTAGTTTCAAATACGTGACATATATCAAGGAGTATCTATAAATATTGAACCATTTGGCATTGAGTAAAATAAAATAAAAGTCAACCACCGGAGATCAAAGTTGTACATAAACTTTAAACCCGTTCGTTAGTTCTACAGAGTTATGTACGAAAACAATGTTAATATTTGGTGTTAAAATATATAACTTTGATATTCTGATTAGCGCTATAAACCAATCCCCTAGGACTGTATAAAGTAGCAAACAACACTTTTTGTTCTCATTCCAGACAACTGCCAATCAAATATTATGCATTGTTTTCTTTGCCTCTCCGCTTACAGTACAGGCATTAATATTATGACCAGATGGATCTTTGTATATATCGAGTCTACTGAGTCATATATATCTGCCGGAACAGCAAATAGAAAACAAGGCTTTTGTGAGTGATATCTCTAAACTAGAACAAACAGTGACACGATCGGAATCAGAACTTCAAACAGCTCGGACGGAGCAGAGAGTCACACAAACCAAGCTGGACACAGCCCTGAATGATCTAAAGGATCTCTCTAGTGTCAAAACGGAGTTGGCAGTTCTACAAACTCTGAATCTACTAATCTCCTTCAGAAGTTATGGAAGATGGATTCACTTCATTAAGTGAAAGAATATATCATTAGATCAAAGCAAGAGAAGCTTGCAATGCATATTTAGGAAACACATACTTGAAGAGTTCGGATTTGACGACACTGACTTTCAAGTGTAACAGGAGGACATGCTGCCGACATTAAAACGAATGAAGCAACGTTTGCTGAAGCATCCTGGAGTGTTTATGAGATTTCGCCAACATAGAGTCGCCATTGCAGGTGACATAAAAGGCATGTTAAATCAGCTGAGACTAGAGATAGACCTGTCTTTCGATTTTGTGTGGCGTAATTGAGATGACATGGTGAATGAATGGCAGGTTTTCTCCTTTGGAAACACTTGAAGTCCAATGTCTACACCTTAAAGAAGCCAAGTGGAAGATCATCGTGTAGGAAATGAAAGATAGTAATGAATTCCTTCTATGTTTATAACTGTTTGTACAGTCTGCCAAACGAATATAATGCAAAGACCTTACTTCAAGACATCCCCCATTGATTGGATGAAGGAGGAATCCATGTCAGGCAGTGGTGTAGCAATGTATCATCAGTTGTCAAAGAAGTAAAAGCCGAGTATCGATTCGATGCTTGTGAAATGTGGCTGAACAAGTATGAAAATATCAGCATGAGCAATTGGGGCTGTTGTGCTACATCAATACTGATGAGATTTGGTACAAGCAGAGGCTTTTTAAACATCAATCACTTACACTGAGTAATCTTTTGTATACTGGCAGGACAGTACGACCCAATCGGTGTCTTAGCCCCTTACTTGTCAATTGCCAAATGTATTGTTCAGGACTTGTGGGCATTCAAAAGGTACTGGGATGCAACGGTCGAACAAGGTGCATTGCCTGACAGATGGACTGCATGGGGATCACAACTGCCAACGATCATTGAAATGACATATGAAAGATCTTATCAACTTCTGATGATGTAAACTTCAGACCTCGAGAACTTACTTTTTCTGCAATACATTGTGCGGTCGTATGGAGCAGTTGTCTACTCAAAAAGTTTACAGGATTGTGACAACATACTGATCAGCTTTGTACAAGCCCGCTGTAAAATACCCCAAAGTGACAACTTTCTTATCCAAGATAAAAGGTTTGCACTGCTATCAACAGAGCCCAATGTCTGATCATCTTTCTACTGAACTTCTCAGTACTTCTACCGACTCTATCAATCATTTTCAACTCCTATGGAGTGATTCAACAACTGTAAAGACTTGATAAGAGTGCGAGTCAGAGTCTTGTCGTCACAAGGGTCTTTGTGAGAACACGCAATGCAGAGATACAAACATCAAGTGAATCCTCAAAGTGGCATTATGTAACCCCGACTTGAATCCTGCTGATGCCATGAAAGGCCAGACACTGCAAGATATATGTTGTTCGATCCCATTTGAGAAATGGTCGAGTCTTCTTATCCCATTTCTCGGATAGGCATCTCCACAAGACTCTGAAGATGGAAGTGAAGTGAAGATAAAATGTCTGTTTTGTTGAAAACAGACTTTCCCCTTGATCTCCAGTTTTGCTCAGACTGGTATGATTTTATCTCCAAAAATATGCAAGTAAATCATGGTGATATGAAAAGTCAAATACTATTGGACCAAAAGCATGCGATCACTCAATGGGCTGACACATGATTGGCCTATACAGTTGCTGAAATGAGACGATCATTTCGGATATTCCATTGGAGGCAAGCAATCTGCAAGCTTCAACGTTATATGGGATCAGAGCAGATTCATCACAGAATTGACGGGATTGTTTGTGTTGCATCCTGCAACATCAGCGTATTTTTCTCCGCCTAGCTCCAACATATACCCTGATATCCTTTGGTCTAAATGTTCGTATCGCTTACGGTTGGTTACTCATGGCTATTTATAGCCTACATTGACATTTGTTTGATTTTCTCATCCGAGTGGTGCCGCTTTCGCTGAATGGGAGTCATTTGATTGGCTTGCTATATTAAGCAGGATGTATGTGTTGCTACACTTACAGTTGTTGAACAGAATAAAATTCGTTTCGTCTGCAGATTCATCAGGCTGCAGCAGTGGTGTGGTGCCCTTGATATTGCATGGACTGTAATTTTGTTTGGGTTTTTGTTTGGCAATATGGATTTGATTTGAGTTTATTGATTGAAATACATTAACTGAAGCTAAGTTACTATCTATGTGTGTCACGGAGTAAGTTACTATCTATGTGTGTCACGGAGTAAGTTACTATCTATGTGTGTCATGGAGTAAGTTACTATCTATGTGTGTCACGGAGTAAGTTACTATCTATGTGTGTCATGGAGTAAGTTACTATCTATGTGTGTCACGGAGTAAGTTACTACCAATGTGTGTCACGGAGTAAGTGCATACCTTCTTTCTTCTCAACTTTATCTCAAATTTGGGAGCAGCTTTCTCAGAATGTATCATTAATCAATATTCGTTTTCGCCAATGTTTTCATTATAAGGAGTACGTCGTTTCGCTCCGCGATAAGTTTCTTTTATAACTTGTAACTACCACGCTAAACGACGTCGTTTAGCAACGTTGAAATAACATTGAAATTTGATTGGATTTGAAATTTGCGGCGACGTCGAAATCCGACGTGATTTCAACGTCGGTTCAACGTTGAAGCCAAGACGTTGTATTGACGTTGAAAAAACGTCATTTCGACGTCAAGTCTTGTTGATCAATCAGGTTGTGTTGTATAGTTTTGTTAATTTACTTGAAGCAATGCATTAATTATCTGTGAGGCTACGCTTTCAAATTCAGCTCTTTCGTAGGCCTCGGTGCGAAGTTGTGAGGGTATTACTGTTTATATGACACTGCAACGATTTAGACCAAAGTGTCACGAAAAAAATGTTTTTTAAAAATGCGTAAATGCCGTTTTGTAAGAACTACTAACTTTATTCAAATGGAAAACTTATGTTGTCAGTTGTGAACATAACTGAAAAAATTAAAACTGTTGAAAAATACCATATACCTTGTTTATTCTAATTAGACATAGTGCAGAGTTACTTCCCTTTGTTGTGAAATTGAAAGAAATTAACTTTTATTTATCTAATTCCAATATCAATAACACTTTTAAATGTCAATGATAGCTGTTTGTTTTTGCATTTTTTTTATTTCATCCTTTAAAACAATCCGTAACGTATTTGATGTTATTAATAATAATTAAATTTTATAAAAGTAATCACTTTTCAGTTTAAAGTTGTTCCGATGACGTTGAAACAACGTCAAAATACCAACCGAATTTCAACGTCAGTGAACTAACGTTGTTCGGACGTCGAAAATAGGTTGATCAACGTCCTGACCTTAATTCAACCAAATTTCGACGTCGAAATGACGTTGGGTTGGTAGTAACTCTTAGTCGTCCTATCTGCGGTTTGCTTTTAACGTGTTTAGCCTCACGGTAGAGTTGTCTGATAGCTGATACATTGAAAGAAAATGTTCTTGTTCAGAGACACCTGCTTCGAATAAACCTTATGTTTACCAAATACAGTCTACATCTGAGAATCGCGGCATATTGTCTAAATTAACAGCAAAAAGGATTCTTTATGTTTAAGGGATTATCAATGTTTCTAATCTTGTAAGCATTTATTGATATCCAATTCTGAAAGATGTGTTTTGTCGCTCGTGCATATCACGTTGTAGTAAAAAGTATGAGACTGCCAAACAAATAATTCAGTGTGGTATTAGCAAGTTTATCAATGTTATTCAAAACCCAAAGTCTGTTCTATGACGAGTTTTCAGATGCACAGTTACTTTTTGCACCGAGTATATGATTTATTTTCAATGAGTTTTCTCCCTGAAGCTGTATTGAAAGATACAAACTTATTGAATACCTTGTTGTGATCCTTGGGTTCGTAGTCCTGTTATGTAATGCAAGGATTGATCGATTTGATCAGATTTTAATGAGATTTGGTGGAGACTACACAGAGAATAACAGGGAAAGCACACAGTGGTGATCCTTGGGTTCGTAGTCCTGTTATGTAATGCAAGGAATAGGAGCCAGAGCAAGAATCGTATCTCGGATTGATCGATTTGATCAGATTTTAATGAGATTTGGTAGAGATTACACAGAGAATAACAGGGAAAGCACACAGTGGTGATCCTTGGGTTTGTAGTCCTGTTATGTAATGCAAGGAATAGGAGCCAGAGCAAGAATCGTATCTCGGATTGATCGATTTGATCAGATTTTAATGAGATTCGGTAGAGACTACACAGAGAATAACAGGGAAAGCACACACTAGTGATCATTGGGTTTGTAGTCCTGTTATGTAATGCAAGGAATAGGAGCCAGAGCAAGAATCGCATCTCGGATTGATCGATTTGAACAGATTTTAATGAGATTTGGTAGAGACTACACAGAGAATAACAGGGAAAGCACACACTCTTCCATCGAAATTTTCAATGGACATGAACATGTACATACTTTGTCAAAACTGTTAAATCTCAAACTTGTATTTTCCACTGAGCATTTTATTCGTTGCTAATGTAGTTGTATTTTGGTGTGTGAAGTTAAATCATCAATCAGCTACCTAACCATTTAATCTTGTTGTTTATTCATGTTTCTGTCCCCTTTACAAGCCATCAATATGTTTTGTCAGGAAGCTAGAGTGTTAACGCTTTAATAAATGGTTAAATGAATGAATCAATCAATGAATCAAGGAATCAATCAATCAATCAATGAAGCTGAAGTTGTTTTTATAGAAATAGCATTGATATTCTGTCCTGTAGCTAAAGAGACCAGAGTCAGTAATGAGAATACGTCTGTCAGAATACGAATGCGTACAGATTTAGCTACTTGTTATTGCCTGACCTTTGTAGTTACACACTAGAGAGGGATATATTTGTATATGTCTCCATGTGTTGTTCATCAATCTCTCAAGTACTCACAGTATGGATTTTGATGTTTATTTTTGTATCAACATAAGTAAGATTTACCAATCAGGCCTTCCAAACGCAGGTTACTATAGACGCTGTTATCAAAGATTCACAGACCTGAAGAGAATACGAGACGTTACCCAGAAGGAGAAGGGATGACCATAAAGCGTTACTTTCCGACAACAGTGAGGTCAGTGACCTTTTTAATTTTTCATTTTAGGTAACTGAGAATGTTTAAATTCACTCAATGATTGTTATTGTCCAGTTTTCGACCACTTGTTTTTGAATTAAACTAGCTTCTATCTGATTTAAATTGATAAGTAATTTTCATGGTTTAGCGACCTCTTTGATATTTAAATTCAGGGGCTTAGAAAGGTATTAAAAATATTCCAAATATTCGCATTGATCGACTTTGTCATTGGTCAGTTTTCGATCACTTTCATTTAACACAAAAATTACAAAACCACAAGATTGATTACAGCTTCCATTTGCATTATTTAATAGGTAGAACCTAATCACATTTTCTTGATAGTAATATGACTAAAACATTTCAAGATTTTTGTTCATGCGTATTGATAAAAAATGTTTTTGTGAGTTGTCAGTTTTTTATGAAATTGTTTTGATGGACTATGATAATATTGGCAGCAGATACAGGATGCCCAATATTTTAGATAATCTTTATTAATTACTTATTTGTGTAATAAATTAAAACTAATTTTATTTTCCCACTAATGATTCAAGGGTTAAAACAATAATTTAGGAGTCAATAAGTCATGGATGTAGAGTATTTTTTTGCATTTTCAATTTTGCAATTCAAACAACTTTAGACGGTAATTGTTTACTTATAATCTACATATCTTATAATCGGCGAGTCAAAGGTATAATTAGTTAGGGAGTAACATTTTAGTGACCTGAGACTTAGAATTTTTTAAACCAAAGTGAATGTGACAATGTCAAAGAAAAAAGCTTTTCAGAAAGTTTTTCAAAAAATTAGTCGTGCCAAAAGTTGGCTGCAATTTTTTTTAAGAATAGCATTCACAACCACGTCTGTCTGGTCTATCATATTCATTTTCATAAATAAAATTTAGAAAAATGTTGTATTTAATCGTTCTAATTGTACTTTAGATTTAATAAACAATGGTCTGTGTTGACAACATGCAATATATCAACAATGCCAGTGCTAGCACTCAGAAAGGCTACATTTTACCAAAACTTCAAATATTTCAATCCCCATAAAGATTCTTTGATATTATTACTTTTGTTTTAGGTTGAGTAAAAATTATATTTTGTAAATTATGAATATATTAAACATATTGATCAAGGAGAGTCCTATCGGGGTATTTTTGTAAGGACTTTCCTGTTTATTCATATTTATTAGTAGTACATGATTATAAGTCAACACAATTTAAACTGGTTACTCAGGGTAACATTTTTGTAGATTAAATTTTAACAACTTGATAGTAGGGAAAGCACAATTGGTAAAATTCCAATAAGATATATCCATAAAAAGTAAATTATTGTTAAAATGTTTAGAAATAAGTAAATGTACAGCGCATTTTGTCATGTTATCCCCTGAAATAGCACCATGGTGGACTGATTGTCGATAGAACAGACTTCATCGACATATACTCATGAACCACTGACTTTAAGAACGTGAAATCTATTGTACAGAGATCCACCGTAAAAGATCCTAGAAGATTGAAAACTTGAGTAAAATTGGCCAATTTCGATTAGAAATTGTAGACTTAAACTCAGTTATATTTTACTTACTTAATATATTTTATATGTGTCTTTCTTGTTAATGTGTATTGATCATGAACAACAGTTCTTGTCTGATACCATAAATATGGACATTTTTTTTATCAATTTATATCCATGTTATCACTCATTAATAAATTTATGCTATAATTCTTGTGATTTTGAGTTATCTGTACTCTTGTTGCCTGTCTCTTGTCTCAAAGGTGTATCTTCAAAAGAATTCATCACACTTAATGCTTTTTTTAAATAAAAAGATATACTCTCCTGTATCTCGAATTCAAGGTGTAAATGATCTTCAATATTTGGTATCAGAAAAGTTTTTGAAAAAAATACATTTTAATCTGCTATAATAAGCTATACTTTTAGAAATTAATGTAGACTGACATTTAAGCAGCTTCATTTTAAATAAACGAGCAACATATCTAGTATTGTTTTTAATGTTACTCATCAGTTCATTTTACAGGGATTGAATTCTTTCATTGTCAAGGTTTTTCTTCAACAAATTAAACTATTTCTAGCACCTCATTCTAGCTAAAGCAAAGCCAATAGCATTGCATTGCATTTTCTGTTTCCCTCGTTTGCTTGATTCTGATCATTTTTGTTGTTTTTTCATATTCATTGCATGAGAAATATACTTAGTAGATTGACTTGTGTGCACATTTGCAGGTGCAGGTGTGACAAATGTGCAATCAGATCTCCAACAAACCTACACTGACACTAATTAACTAACAGTAATTAACTTGTTTGAAATTCTCATTATGTAACTTTACAGAAAAATTATGGAATATTGATGATTAAAACTGAAATGTAAATTATTTTTCATATGTGAAATTAAGCAATATCTTGTCCGGTCAGTCGCCATATTTATCAGGTACTAAATTTATTCCATTGTTAGAGCCAAGTCTATGTATTTCACTGCTAAAAATGGTAACATGGTAACGTGTAATATGGTATCTTCTAAAATGGTCTGAATCTGCAACTCTGAATTTTACTTTAACTTTTTAAAATAGTAGCTCTTTTGATAAAAAATGTAATCCCTTGGAATGTAATTTTCTTATTCAAATGTCAATCATGACAATGATGTAACTTTTTAAAATTTGGAACCACACTACACGTATCTGGGTCAGTACACGTTCTTTTTTTCTTTCAATTTCAGGATTCATAACCACAAGTTCAGCGTCAGACAACCATCTTCAGTATTATCCATACTTATTGAACAGTGAATAAACGAAAGTTGCTAAAACAAAAAGTTTTAATACAAAAAACCCACAAAATATTAATTGATACATATCCCATTCTTAGAAATGATGACTCATTACACACACAAACTCCTTGTCAGTAAATTCGTTAATTCAATACCCAATTCACGTTTCCACACTTTCCCCACTTCAACAAGTATCATTGTTATAACAGTTTCGGGTTTAAATCATTTATTTTGAAAGGGTCTGTAAGAAAAATCTTCATTGCCCGAATTAAAACATTTCGCGGCCTGATACATTCAGAAAGTATGTTTATCCAAAATGAAAACAAATTCATCACATGTTTGAAAATCTAAGATTCAGGATTTAGGTTTTTTTCACAAGTCATTTGTAATCATCTGTATAATTTTTTTAATCGTTATTTTTTTGCAATGAATTCATGAGTGTATTTTATATGCACCATAGGAAAATACACATTTACAAAACTAAATTCCGGGATTAAAAAACCCTAGACCAAATGATTTGGGTCAAACACATCAAAGCACTCACCTCTCAGTAGAAAGTAAATGTTCGTGCATAAGTATATGTCAAAACGATATCATAATTTATCATAACGATGCCCCGTTAGGAAACAATCTGTAAGACCTCGAGTGAGTTATCAGGTAAGTATTAAAGGGAAAACGGTTAAACAGAAGAAATGGCGCAGTGTCTCATTTGTAAACACTTTAGAAAGCTTAACTGGATGTAGAAACAAATCACTACTGTTGAAGTAGTTTTGGTATACTTCTCTTTCTCCATCATACCCAAGGTAAGTCCCTGGTATGATATGAATGTTTTCAGCTTTTTCAATTCCATAAAATACAGATGGTATCACTATTTCTACAAAGACGTTGAACTTGGAAAAAAGTCCAAAGAAGAAAAGAATCTCGGTTTTATATGATTCAGGCACATAAGCTATGTCAGACCAATTGTGACAAAATCCATCTTTAAACCTGGTCGCTTGTTTCAAATGCTTCATATATTTGTTCAACCTCTTTGGATCACGTTTTTGTAGCATTGAAATGCCTTTGCTATAGAGTTTTCTCCCATATTTCGGATTTTCAAACCAAGGCCATTTGTTCTTGACAGATGACTGAAGGATGACACACTCTAAGATCCATAGCTTGTCCTGAGGATGTTTGTGGAGGTTCCAGACATTCAACAGGAGATCATCGCCTATATACAAGTACCCGTCAACTTTGTAATTCATCTTCATGGCTTGGACAAGGCATCTATAGGCAAGATATCCAACGACAACATCAACCTCTATGAAGGATACATCTTTGTCTCGGTTCTGTCGATCGAATTCCGTTCTATTACTTCCACAGTACAGTATATTAGGGAAATGCGTTCTGTACAATGTTTCTAAGAAATGTATGTTTTTATAATGAGGAAAATTGAAGACAATTATAAGAAGTAAATTCGGATATGTCTTGATATTGTGTTCTAGGTAACCTGTTTGAAGAGAAAGATTTGACGCTTTACAGATTTTGGCAATTTCTGTGAGTTTTCCAGAGAGTGGACTCGAATTTGTCTCTTGATCAAGAGTTGGAGGGATCTGTCTGGCTGCGTGGAATTTGACCTTTGACCTTTTATCAGATGGGAAAACATTTGCGATTATTTCGTGAAATCATTTAAACGATATTCTTGTGGGTTCTTTGTATCCAATATCTCTTAAATCATGAACCCAATTCGTTACCAATAGGACATCTTGTTGTGCCATAAAACCTTCAGAAACCATATCGCGTGTCAACTGAGTAACACAGTTGAAAAAAGAGAGCGATTCATCACACGCCCACTTCCTCAGGACAGCCACCAAACGTTCTGTTTCAAAGTAGAGATCTTTCTCTTCCACTGCATCTCGAAGATATGAATGGGCATTCCTCACCTGGAATGCGTTGGGTGGTAAGAATGCCAGGTGTCCTCCAATCTCCCACAACAACCTCTGGGACCAATACCCTCGCCATATATCACAAACACGCTGTGTTGTCGTAACCGGTAGGAGTAACGCCCACAATGCATCATAAAGGAATAAGGTATTCTGGGAGTTAAAGGGAGACAACACACCACTTGGTACAATCACAGGCGGCGCGCTACCATCGAAGGTCACATTCAATTTTGAGGTCGTCTGCTTCCGGGTTAATCTAAAAATAGCATCCATGTCCGGATCGCCATTAACCACGCCCTGTTGAATCAATGGAGTCTCGTAATTATCGAGCAAGTAGTCAGAGGTAAAGTTCCCTCCAACAGCAGACAAGGGGTAGCCTCGAGGCCAAAGCGTAGGTTGACCAAAGTACCGGTAAGGATTGAAGAGTTCCTTCCCATCAAAAGCAAGAGTCCACATTGATGGTTTGAGGACGAAGTTTTTCAACAAGTCAAGAGGCCGGTTATCATCGTCAGTCTCATATATGACCTTTGCCCCGTGTGATATGGCAAACAGGTATCCAATATTCTTCCTTGCATAATGCTTGATTGGGACATGATTGGTTGTTTGCAGTTTTAGACTCTGCTGATCTTCAACACTGAGATATATGCATCCTGACAGGCTGAAATGTGATGGAATTCATATCAAAATGTATTTTATTTATTTCCTACTAACCCTAACTATACTTTTTATTCCAGTCACAAATTGGAAAACTCTAAATTTTATCAACCATTACATTTGCAATTTTTTCAGCAACACAAAACATAACAGCAGTGCAGCATTTACGATTAAGAAACGATCAATGAATGATATCATCTTAACGATACTTTGAACGCTTTATGAAATAATGATAAAAAGTAATGTTGAAGTCATTGTCCACTTTGATGATAAGATATGTCAGAAGAAAGATTTTTTCATGCTTTCAAGGACCAAACGTCAAGTTACCAAGTCCAACACGCAACTAGTTCATGAATCTTTGCGGCCTTCATATTTCAATTACAGTCGGACCCCGTTTATATGCAAAATTTGTTTAGACGTAAGGGTTGAAATTAATAATTTAGAGCTTTCATAATTCCGTTATATTCAAACAAACACATTGTGTTTATGTCCACTGGACAATTAAATTTGAACTATATTGAGCTCACTCTATTCAAAAGACGTAAGTACTTCGAGATCGGCGTCAGCTTTTGGAATAATTGATATAATATTTAGAATATTGACCTAGGTATTATGTTGTAAATAAAGTTTGAGGTACTGCATTTGAGGTACAAATCTCTGAACATGTCAGACTGTCGTTCTGTACTCAGTAATCGTAGCTATTGCTATTTCCTTAAAACCGTCAAACATTTGATAAGTTGGGCTCATCAAGCCTGAAGAGTCCTTCGAACCGTTCGTCCTCCAATCTCTCGTGACCCTTTTGTTCCTATACCAAGATCACGTGATCTTTACTATTGTCTCCAAAATGTTAATATTTTTGTTTTGTTTAAATCTAATAATAACTTTATGATTTATCTTTTTGTTTACCTGATATCATCATTCATGTCAAACCGAATAAGCTACAAAAGAAATGCTCCTATTTTAGGATTATCATGACAATTTCATAAACAAAAGTGAATATATTTGTTTTGATATAAATCAAACCCACCTCCAGTCTTTCGGTGTCTTGGTGTCTCCCACTACAAGCAACTGCCACTCTGGTATCTGTGCAAGGAACTTGACGTCAGGGGTTGGATAGGAGACGGTGGTTATCACTATCCATTTTTCACTCCTTTCACTATCAGGGATAGTCAAGCTGGAAGGTCGGAGATAAAGATTTGTGCTTTCAAATTAGATTGATTTTCCCTCCCTCCCTCCCTCCAGTCTGATTCAAAGACAAAGATTTTTCATTTAACCTTCGACATCCTTCACAAGGCAAACATCGCACTAGTCACAATAATTGTTTTATCTAATTATGTCTTGATACTAATATACACTACTATACTATAAAGATAACAGAACTTATCAAATATACAAAAGGTTATGTGAATTGTTATTGATATGTAAGATTATGTTTATCTAAATATGAAAAGCTGTCATATCATTTCTTAAACGTCTAAAACCTTGTTTCTTAAGGTGATAAGTCATTGTCCATGTTGCAGTTTGAAATAATTAGAACGATATTAACACCAATAACGTTATACAAACGAGGAAAGTGAAAGAAAATTAATTTCTTTTACCAAAAATACATCAAACATTCTTCAACATATTAGTTTATGACAAGTGCATTATTTTGTGTTAAAACATCTGTGGTACATCCCGATTATCCTTAGTCTTAGATGAAATAATCAATTATCAATCGAAAACCAATAGCAGGCATTATTGTGTGATCATTTTAGGTAAGGAAATGGTTGTGCATGGTACGTTCGTTTGAAAAATGCTTCTTTTGCTTAAAAATCATTGTTTTGCCATTGGAAACATTTATTTTTGTTTTCGTGAGATCGCTTTATTTCTCTGAAACGTGCTAGCGCCCCTTAAAAGATAAATTCTTTAAAAACAGTTAACCATTAAATAAGACTTACTTCAGTCAATAGACAACGGTTCTCTTGGCTGTTTTCTCTTTTGGTTTGTAATAGTTTCCAATCCTTCAACTTCATGATATGGTGTTTAGCTAGACATCAAGTTCCCCCCTCCCTTTGCTTCCCGGAATTATCAAACGTATCCACTCTGTGTTCTCTAGTTTGTCCTTTTGAGCCATATAAACGCAATTGTCAAGATCATATTGAGAGGAGTGTTTTGTCATGAGGGTAATATGAAAATTAATGCCAATGATCTTCTATGCACTTTATACATGCGAGAAATTCCTAAGGACATAAGGAAAATATCAATATATTCGATAATGCCTAAAACGATTTATTTATCCTAAACATGACCCTCATCGATGACCAAGGGTAAATCTTCTTATAAATCTTGACTTTTACCCCGGATCCGTTCGGACGCTTTTCTGTGTATTTCACAAAGAATGAATTGGTATGTTGTGAATTACAGTGTTTCAGATTTACGTGCGACCGCGACATTCTCGCATTCTCGTATGATTACTGGATATGTAGACGGCCCAAAACTCAGACGCGTTAAAAGAACATCGTACCCTCCAGAAGAAGCAATGATTATCCGGGGTTTGACCACCAGGTGGCGGGTCAGGGGAAGGGAGTAAACTCTATTCATACTCTGTGTAATATCTTGTCGGAGATTTGGGATATAGAATATCAGGGCTTATTGTGAATTATCAACAGTAGGTATAAAATAATGACGTTTAGACAAAAACGTCTATTATATCAATGGGTAACATCCAGGTGTAGTCACAAACACATTTGACTGATTCGTCTGACTATTGGGACGTCTGACTTTTTGGGCGTCTGAGTTATGGGGGTAAACCCTTTTCAGCCAAATGCGCCTACCTGTCGCATGTAATTGTTTGATTATATAATGAAATTTGATAAAGCTGTCAACTCATCATCATAAAGTATACAATAACAAATTGTCGGGGAATCGCAAGTCGTCATCAATATTTTTACATGCTGTTACTATAAACTCCCCCGGTAACTTCAAGTTCCGTTAACAAGCCTCATGCATCGACTGAGCACGATAAATCATAAACCCAAAGTGTTTGGAGCTTGCACTATAAGTGGGTGCACAAAAGAACAGCGACCTACATCATATCTGAAGTGATTGTTACCATGGCAAAACGCAAAGAGACGAACCTCTCGGTTTTCTTGACAGGGTCGAAAACATAACGTGGCCGGTGTCAAGAAGTTTGTTTGAATCAGAACTGAATATAAAGATGTTTAAAAGACCTTGAGTGCGTTTCGTTTACTCAATGTAATGAATTTTCAGTATTCTCACCTGCAGGGTCACAGGACTATAAATATATATCTAATCGTCTGCTTTGCTGTTATAATTAAGTTCTAAGCACCCACCAGTGGTTTACTGAATGAACGACTTTTTTGGAACTTGTTTATTATTTTATTAATCATATTATTATTATACTAAAAACGTGTTAGACATATAATTAAAAACCATTAAGAAATTTACTGAATGACTTGAGTAACTGAATTAGAGTTAAATTTTACACACGTGCTGGTTCCCATGTTTTGTTTTCAATATCCCTTTTCAATATATCTCTATGTGAAAGGCAATAATAATGGGATTTAGATAACATCGAATAGTTATCAAGAAAGGAAAGGAAAAATACATCAGGAATTGAGTGATTCAGAATATTTTTTAAAAAAAGAAATGACTTAGTTTATGTCAAATGACTTAAAAGGACGAAATATATGACTTTTTGTTTGTTGTAATGCTTGGCTTATTGTTTTGGCGAATGTCTCATAACTGTTAAGCTCCCTTAGACATTTGTTTCACTCTAACTGAACAAAAATCTGAAACACTGGTGAAAGCAAGCCGGGTGTCGACGCTGGGAAGTCAAGCGTACCAAAAGACACTTCATTTCTGCTGCGTATTCTGCAGCATTTCAGCAGGGACCACCTATCAGCTTGGTTGTGAATACTCACCTGATTGTCAACAGGTGTTACAGGGCAAATTGGTCAACAGTAAATTGGTAATAAACCTTGCTGCGCTACCTATTATTTGATGGAACATAACAGTGACGATTTATCGGAGTTTACACCCTTGATTATCGGGCGTGTATCCAGGTTAATCGGGGCGTGTACACTGGATAATTGGGGCGTGCAGCCTAGATTATTGGGACGTGTACCCTGGATTATCGGGACGTGTACCCTTGATTATCGAGAGGTGTACCCTTAATTATCGGGGATGTCACGTAATCAGCATTTTCATTCACTCTTTCGAAGTGTCCCGTCCTTTATTGCCTTTTTTCATTCCTTTTTTTATTAATTTTTTTTCAGCTGGGAGTTATTCAAGCAGACAGGCAGTAGTTCCTAATATTTTAACCTTAATTCCCCTTAGCCTTGAAAATAACCTCCTGAAAAGCAGTTCGAGATTTGAATTGAAATTGCAATCTCTCTGGGACATTTTTCTAATATCAAATAATTTAATGTTAGACACTAACGTAACAGAGGCTGTGTGGAAGTCGTCATATACTCACATGGTGGGGAGTAGAGGGGTTTTTACTGTTCCTATAAAAGATGCATCATTTAGCTTGAAGGCCAGGAACAGAATCGCCACTGTCGCCAGGAATACCAGAAACACAAACAGTCGTTTGGTGAATATCATGCCTGCAGAACACGCCTGGCAGAATCTAGAAGAACAAGCAAGAATAAGACTTATTGTCACTTTTGCGGATTTACAATCTCATTGAAATTAGTGAGAACACTGGTACCTCGCTGCGTATTGTATTTGAGTGCTTGCTGTTTAATGTAATAACTGTAATACCTGCTCTAAACAATGTCAAAACTTACGTTAAATTTGAATGATCTTCCCGAGACTGTAGCGACAGATAATGGAACGTGTTTTGCAAGTGAAGAATTCAAGACAGAAGAAGAATGGTATATATCATGTCTGTAAAGCTCCTTATCACATTTTCGATCTCGCGGAACGTGCAGTGCAAACTTTTAAATCAGGCGTGTCAAGAATGTCTGATGGCACGATTGAAACACGTGTGTCCCGATTACAAAGAATTATAAGGTGTTTCATAATCTGATAACAATAGTATATCGGCCAAATTCTTCATAGATCATATAATCTGGTGTTGAATTTCGCAAATCGGCAGCAAGTTTCATGAATATCTTATGTAGTTTTCCGATCAAATCAGTATTTTCGAACACCGAACTTCATAATCATAAAGTACTATTGGTTTTCTCATGACATCAAACGCTGGTAGAATATTGTTGGTAAGTGTTTGTCGCGTGCCTTCTTCAATACTTAGAACATAGCCTTTCGTCACGAATTTACTAGTTCTTTTATTGTGTGATTAAATCTCCCGTTACGGTGAAAGTGTATACCAAGATAGCAATATTAATGTAGTATTTGAAGGAGTTTATCTCCGTAATAAAGTTTCATTTTAGATGATTTTGTTGTAGCACTGCCAAAAACAATTTTTTAAAAATTATCACTGAATAGGGTTGTATCATCTGCGTTAAGTAATAATATGATTTGAAGAAAAAAGTGATAAATAGGTATTCGTGAAATATTGTAGTTTTATACCCTGACAGCTTCTGTTAATCCAAAAGGTTCCAAGTCATAAATAAAGAACGCAAACAGAAGAGGGGACAGGTTATTACCTTGCTTTATACCGGGGTGGCAAAGGATAAAAGAAATGTATTGTTCAAAATTATCCTTTACTTTATATCTTTTTGTCATATACTTGCTTATAAATACAGATATTTTTAATTTACGATAGACCCTCCGTCAAGCACCCTGTATCAGCCCGCAGGGCAGATAACCTGTATCAGCCCGTCGTCAAGGGCAAAAACCTGTATCAGCCCGTCGTCAAGGGACTTGAACCTGGAACCCTAGGCAACGATCGCAAAAAAAAGATGTCTCCCTTTGTACAGCTGACGCTGATATCGCGGAAAGAACGCTGCAGGATATTTCACCTTGATACGATCATGTGAGAAAAATTAAAGCAAAAGTTACAAGAGGCGTAGAATCAGAGTAACTAGCTCTGACAGTGACAGTGAATAGCAGTCCGTATTTGTTTATGGACATTAACAACAATTATTAAGTCAATCAGCTTTGATTCTCGGTGGGCCACACATGTTAATGTTATTAATTACAATTTAAGATTGTTACAGTTTTATTCTTTATTTTCAAAGTATATATGATAAAAATAGTATGATATGGGTATCTTCATATCACATCCTGTATCAGCCCTCGACCAATATCAGCCCGAGAGCTAAAGCTCTCGGGCTGATATTGGGGTCTCGGGCTGATACAGGATGTGATATGAAAATACCCATATACTACTATCTATATACACATGTTTTATAAGCGTGAGAAAACCAATATTCATAATATGCCCAATATTCCATTGCATAGATTTTTATGTCATTGGCCAACTCCCCAGACAGAATAAAGGACCTTGGTAAATTCAATGAACACACACAGTAAAATTGCAAGGGACACAACCCTTACAGAGATAAGAAGCGCTAATAAAATCTAACGAGGGCCATAACTCTTTTGACCTTACTGAACCACCAGTAATTTCTTAATTAGGTTTCCTGTGGCTTTATCAACATGGTGTCGAACATGTGTTATCATATAACACCACTTGTTAGGGTTGGTGGTCTAACGGTTTATTATTTAAGTAAACACTCCCCTTTTACTAGTTAATTGAAGGGCAATTCTTTCTTACTCTTGAGAATATATCTTAATGGGTTAACTCCTATAGAACCTCGTGTAGGAATATAGTTCAGTCAAGTTAGTGTCTCGTAGATAGTTAAAGAAGATTTAAGTCGAAAATTTTAAATTCTAACAAGACATCTATCATATTCTGCGAGAAGAAAACAACAAAAACATGTTTCAGAAAATTTCTTGCAGTTATCTTATCAACAGTCAGGACTTGAAAAAGGTTTGTGTTCTATTGGTAAATAAGAAAATAATAACAAACGCCTTTTATCATAAAAAGATTTTTGACATTTATAATCACCATGAATTTTGTATACACTTATACTTGTATGTTTAAGTGTTGTATAAACATATGACTGACGGTGCTCCCTTGGAAAGAGCGAAACGTTTCACTTTTAATTCTTCCGTTCTATCATATAATGAAAAAATCAACATCTTGAAAAAAAATCATTTTATTCTTGCAAACTTTGAAATATATATTATTCATAAATCCGGTTTCTTGTATCATATATTGTCTTATTTTCGCCTGTAAATAAGAAAAACAAAGCAAATATCGTTATGATACTCAATTGCTTCTTGTATATATAGAGAATCTCACCCAAGTGTCTTCTGATATCAAGTATATCAACGAGTGTTTTATCATCCAAAATATTTTTTCATTTCGATTCCGTGAAAAATGTATGTTTCTTAACACTGCACTACTCTAAGACTCTCAGTGCGGTGATGTCATAGCATTGTGACGTCGTCATGTTTATGACGTCATAGCATTGTGATGTCATTACCCTATGATGTAAAACAATTGTGATGTCATGAACTTGTCTGTAACAGGGCATTGTTCAAAATCTACTGTCAAAACGATATCACCAGGAGATAAGGAGATATCGATTGATCTTCCACAAGCAATATCTCCTGTGGAACACAGTTTTGGATGATAAATTGAAATATTATATTTGAATTATAAAGATATTAATCTTAGCAAATAAATCTGGATATTTATATATGTAAGACTCGAATCCATGGCAGGCCTCAAATCTGTGGCGAATTTCCAAATCTGTGGCAGATTTTCAAATGCCTGACATTTGTACCTTTTTTTGTATTTTTCTGCAATGATTAACCAAACCTTACGCTAGACAAACTTACCCTAGAATCCGTCGATCCAAGGGTTAAAAAAGATAGTCTTTCAATATCTTAGGGCTAAAGAAGACAGACTCACCGAGGGCTAAAAGGATCCTACAAAGTAAACACATTTGATATGGCATAAAGCCGTAAATGTCTCATTTACATGTAAGGTATTGTTTAATGTATTTTCGTAATTGGGATATGGACTATTATTATTTTGTCGTTATCCGTTTGCAATATCTCTTTGTGTCTTCCCTAATTATTTCGCTAGCGACGCAATTGAGCATTACGACCGGAACAGTTAGCTATTATGATGTCATCGCACAATGACGTCACTTAGCATGACGTCATGAAACAGTCTAACAATCAAACGCGCCACAGATAAGGAGATCCGCCATAGATTAGAGACCCGCCACAGATCTGAGTCCTACATATATATATATAAGATACAAAATCTAGTAAAGAATCTTTGGCCATGTCGTTTCAACTCTGTATTGGTAAGTATATATTGCTGAATGACGACGTAGACTGTATCAAATGCTCCTGTTGTGTACGCTTATGTTGTCAGTTGTGTTAGAATTATACCATTTTTTTTAACCTATACCAAATTAGTGTTCGGTAATGCCTTTCCAAATAGTTGCTTAACAAATTAAGCAAGAAGGAATTGTTTAAAAGTGAACTATATTAACTTATGGAAACACATCGTTCAAATAAATTGCCTTCGGAAAAAGGGAGTATGCATGAGTGATAATGATATGTGATTATCCTTATAAAATTTCTTGTTTACTTAATCTGATAATAAGCAACTATACCTAAAGTTTAACCTGATGAAATGCAATTTAATTCACAGTGCACAGTTCATGTGAGTTATGCAATTGTTGTAACACAGTTCATGTGAGTTATGCAATTGTTGTAACAAGTTGTTAAACAAGATGTAATTCACAGTGCACAGTTCATGTGAGTTATGCAATTGTTGTAACAAGTTGTTAAACAAGATTTAATTCACAGTGCACAGTTCATGTGAGTTATGCAATTGTTGTAACAAGTTGTTAAACAAGATTTAATTCACAGTGCACAGTTCATGTGAGTTATGCAATTGTAGTAACAAGTTGTTAAACAAGATTTAATTCACAGTGCACAGTTCATGTGAGTTATGCAATTGTTGTAACAAGTTGTTAAACAAGATTTAATTCACAGTTCACAGTTCATGTGAGTTATGCAATTGTTCTAACAAGTTGTTTAGAAAACACTGGTCATCTAAGCAGGAACTTACAATCACATAACTTATCCAACAACATTGTACATCCTTCGTCTCCAGTTAAATCTGAATGAGTAACACGTGTTTCTCGTCTCTTGAGGCCTTGTATTGAGAATTCATATTGGAGGTCAGGCGGTGACAATTCCCTGTCCCTTAATATAATTATCCAGAATGCAGTGAAATAGACATTATTATGTATACGTAGTTATTTATTCTCCAAAAGGCAATAAGTTTATCACCAAACCGACCTAAACGTACATTGATTTGAATGTTCTAGATGAAAGCTTCACTTGAAATAATGAATTGGTTTTTGATGTGAACGGCCTGTTTATAAAATCGATTGATGAACACATTCATAATTCCGAATTTCATGTTGACTCAATACTATGATACGACACTCAAACCAACAACGGCACATGACGTAAATCTATCACCTCAGTGCACTCAAACCAACAACAGCACATGACGTAAATCTATCACCACAGTGCACTCAAACCAACAAGAGCACATGACGTAAATCTATCACCTCAGTGCACTCAAACCAACAAGAGCACATGACGTAAATCTATCACCTCAGTGCACTCAAACCAACAACAGCACATGACGTAAATCTATCACCTCAGTGCACTCAAACCAACAACAGCACATGACGTAAATCTATCACCTCAGTGCACTCAAACCAACAACAGCACATGACGTAAATCTATCACCTCAGTGCTCTTACCAAACCAGCATGAGACCTGCTGGCATACTGAGATCTGTAACTCATCAGTCCACCATCTGCTCATACTGACCTGACTGACCAATGCTTAGAGCCAGTGATTGAAGGGAAGCAACTCTGTAAGGGCGATTTCTTACATATTTTTTCAAAATAAACCATTTTTGTTTTGTCTCGCGCAACTTCAGTTTTCAACACAAACTGTAGCTGATTAGCAAATTATATAAACAAGTATATTTAGTTTCTGTATATTCACGTTTCTAAAAAATAAAAATGTACCCAAATTCGGTTGTTTAATTTGGTAGTTATGCTTGCAATCATTTACAGCATTCCAGTTTTCTTTTAAGGAATTCATCCTACTGTTGCGTGAAATGTTCTTGCTCTATACCTATATTGTTTGATAGTTTTATATAAACACTTTTTTATGATTTAGATGCATTTTAATACATCATTATCTTTGTCAGAGATCCATTTTCGTTATATTTTCGATCAATTTATAAAATCGATTTTGTTAATTCGACACTTTTTATCAAACCGTATAATTTTTTTTAATTGCGTTAACTATTACAAAAACCGACAGCGCTGTTGCGTTCAAATCAAAACGTACACCAGGCTGCATCGGGAAGCACTTTAAAGAGATCATTATCAACATCACACAAGAACTAGTATGATATCGAGTTCATCCACATTAACACTATCAGGAAACATAGCTGTCAGAATAATTCCAAACGGTTTGGTTGGTTTGCTAGTAGGCCTGTGCCTCCACTATTACTAGGAAGTGGATGCTCCATTTCTGAAAAAATCGAAGAAAGAATAAAAAACGACAGTGGTCAGTGAACGTCCGAGTCAAATGGTGACTTTTCTTCAACATGAAAGTCCCAAATAATACAAAGGGCTAATGGAGAAACAATCATACAGTTACCGATTTATCTTTAGAGCAGACTTACCTTCTATGTTATCCCGTGATATTCGCCACATTTGTAGTAGTCTGCAACCATGGCATAATATCTAGTAGACTCTTCTGGATCAAAATGATTTCTGATATGTGTCCAATCAATATTTAACCCATCAGTGATTCGTTTATAAACACTACAGAAATCACATGAGATGCTAGTTCTGGCATTGAAATCACCAACTAGTGAAACGTTAGCAGACAGAGCCATTAAATGTAATGCTGTTTGTTTAACTTTATAAAATGTCCCATATAATTGAAGTACGTCGACCCCTCGGGAGATATATAAAACAAATGTACAGGTCAACTTAACTAGAAAAAAGTATATCAGAAATTTTAACTACAAAAGATATTTGCTTGTACCACATATTTAACTGTTCCTCTATGTCAACAGGGTTTTCTACATGTTTTCAGTCTATGCTGTCAAGGGAGAGAATATCCCAGATTTTTAGATCAGCAAATAAATCTGTTTTGGAGGTAGATTCATAGTAAGTAGTATTAAAAGGAATCTACTGAGGCGTATCTTCCCATGCAAGGATGGGTGGATACGCCTCAGTGCATAAGGCGAATATTGCAATTTCGGTGCGAATATTAGAATGAGGTATGACATACCTGTAATCGCATTTCTAACCATTGTGACTTTTATATTCCTATAATTAGAAACTTTAACTAGGAACACTCAATCTTGAATAGCCCTTGCTGTTTTAACCGTAAGTGAAATATACTATGAAACGTCGTGAATTTCACAATTGAGAAGTCGATATCCGTTTAATCTTGTCTTTCTTTTGTTCATCACTTCTGACCTATAATTACTTGATATGGCCAATGATAATCATCTAACTGATCCGAGCCGTGACAAGGTGTTAGTAGATTATTAGATTAAATGCAAAACAATGGTTTATGTTTTCTAAACTCGATGTGACAAATCAACCTACCCAACTTAAAGTGTCCTAGGGGAAATTAGTTCGGCATGTTTTCTTTTTTGGGGAGGGGGGGGGGCATGAAAGAGGGCGTTGTGCCTTTACTAATTGTACAACATATTATACATGAAAAGATTAATCAACAATGCCTTTTAATACCGTAGCAAGGCTTTACACACTCGAAGCTTCGAAGAATGGCTTCACTTTTCAGAGTCAATGTAGGATTATATTATACACAGAAAGAACGAAGAGTATATCTGACATCAAATTCTGAATTTGCGTACAAATATGTTTAGTTTGAAAACAGACCTTATTATTTTCTACACCAAGAAATGTAAATGATAATACTTATAAACAATCGCGCAAACGACTATGGCATTCTGGCCTCCCATGTTAATGACCAAGGTTCGAATCCGGTTGGGACGCCAAATTATGATACTTATGTCCTGGGTCTCATACACTGTTGCCTTCCTGGGCAAGGCCCTTCATCCACATTACATTCAGTCTACCTTGCATTTTAAATGAGTACCTGAAGCTTAGCGCTTGGTGGCTGCTTTGAAAGTAGAAATCCTTCTGGGTAGTGTTGTAGGTAGCGATTTTGAACAGGAATCACTTCTTCCATATAGTACCATAAAAATGGCAATATTATTACAACATTTCTACTGAAATATGTAGTTAAGAGTCATGAATTGAAAAATATTAACCTACCTTAACGTTTCATACAAGCATCTGAAGCTTTGGCAACAAACACGGATAAGACAGACGAGACACAGACTTCCGAGCTGAGTGACCCCAGTGAACGTTTTTATTCATGGCCAGTTGGCGGTAATATGACGTGATTCAGCATTCACTGGCTGCTCTCCTACCCTAGTTTTACAGCGAACACTTACAGCGTCTCGACGACGCATGACCGGATCTTTACAATAGCGTTCTGCCCTGATCCACACAGAAGAAATACTCTTTCATTCGCCCCTCTCCACTGACTAACAAATGCAATGACAGTTGACTCGTTTATCAGATTTTCACAAATTTAACAGTGCATGAAAAAACGCGAGTGTACCAGCCCCAAATCTGGTTGCATGTGTTACGCAATAGTAGTTGTTCTGTTTTCTCTAGTTTTGCTATGGAAATTTCAAAATGATACTGTATGGTTTTCTGCTTTCAAGTTTAGCATACACTGCGTTTAACCGTTACACGGTCCATCTTCTTGGTAACTGTAGTAAAGTGTTTTACATTTAACAAATGCATAACAGATTGAATAAACTGAAGTATGTAGATCGAAGTACATACATTATCAATCTGCCCTCTTTATTAACATAATTCTGTACCCGAAAAAGCAGTTTTGACAAAATCATTATAGATATCCTGAAATATCTTTTTTTGTAAATTTCAGATGTATCATAATGTATGACTATTTATCGAAATATTATTATCGTATTGAAACAATTGACATATTAAAGAAATATATACTTAAATACTTTAATTTTGAGCAGAACAATTCTGAGGTGACTGCTAGGTGGCTTGCATACGTAGGCAATTGTCTCATCTTTGTAATTACATTTGAATTTTCATCAAAAACCGATGTGTGCAAATTTACCCTTTACACCAAAATAATAAAACCCCTGATTACATCAATGAAAGGGAAGAAAAGTGTAAAACAAACTTTATATCTTTTATCTCAACACAGGAGAAATAGCTACATGCTCACCCTCTCAACACAGGAGAAATAGCTAAATGCTCAACCTCTCAACACAGAAGATAAAGCTACACGCTCAACCTCTTAACACAGAAGATAAAGCTACATGCTCACACTCTCAACACAGGAAAAATAGCTACATGCTCACCCTCTCAACACATAAGAAATAGCTACATGCCCACCCTCTCAACACATAAGAAATAGCTACACGCTCACCCTCTCAACACAGGGGAAATAGCTACATGCTCACCCTCTCAACACATAAGAAATAGCTACATGCTCACCTTCTCAACACAGGAGAAATAGCTACATGCTCACCCATGTTCGTCCATGTTCCTTAAAATCAATTATGTTGAATACTTTCCGAGAATTCAATAATGATCAATTCATTTCTTCTTATTACTTTCTAGATTCAACACAGGAGGAATAGCTAAATGCTCAACCTCTCAACGCAAGTGAAATAGCTACTGATGATGGCAGTTAATTACTGTCTTCCTCAGTTTAATTTATTAATATGTCCCTTTGTCCTCAGGCAGCATTGTGTACACGAGGTGGGGAAGAACATCCTGCCCTACTGGGAACAACATGGTGTATAAAGGTGAGATCTTGGTAGTACTGGAACTCACTGTGCGAGGAGAATGCGTATGATGGTTATTGGTAGAGACAAATATATATAATAATATAATATATGGCTGAAGGAAAGATAAAAACATGTGTTGTCTGCTCGAGTGAATGCATTATATACAAACACAAATCATATAGGTACATACCCTATGTGTGGCACAGAGGCCCGTGTACCGACCCGGCTGCCATAGCAGACGATGCTACTACAATTTCTGGAAATGCCTGTATGCATTTAATCCAACGAGTAAGAATGATTTCTTCTCTTCGATTTTGTCAGAAGGTTTTCTAACCTTTTGGCCAGAGCTGTTCATATGCCTGACGGTGCTGCCACAATCCCAGTAGGCCGCCGTTCATCAATTGCCTTATTTATGTTGGGAAAGATGTCTTTCGGGATTGGACAGATATCATCAATGTCAATTAAAAATGCTATTCGTGGTGACATGGCAGATTGTCAACTTTCTCCTTCGCAGCCAGAAGATTAGATGCTTAATCTTTGGAGGCATCTGTATAAATATGTGTGAATCTAGTAATTTGTGATTATGAAATCCTTTGCTATTGCTCTAATGACGTGAGGGATCTTTAGTTTATTAAGAATAAATCTCTTAACACGTTTCCAGTGAAACTCAGAGGAAGATGCCAAAGATAGTTAAGTTTTAAGGAAGTGATGTTATGCAGACTTTGTTATATGCTTTAAGCCAAGCTCGATTAACTTCATCACATCACAAAACGTTTGGTAAATATTTTCAAGAATTTTACTAAAACATTTATCTGATATTGAGATGAAATTTTTATTAGACAATTAAATATCTGATGATACATGTACAAGATGTTCAGTAATTTTTCTTTGTATTGTCTAGAAAACTCATTTTAGTCGGCTGACGTGATCTTCCATTAAGGGACGCGACTTGAGGACGTTCTAAATCTAACCTCGGACCTCTTGATCTGAAGCCGGACGAATCCCACCCCTACTACCATAGTTCTATACGTGATGATTGGTGCTGGTGATAAATTGACCAATGTTAAACAATAAAAATCAAAGGGAGATAACTATGCAAGAGGTACGCTATATGCAAATATCATTTTAGTGACTTGTCCCAAAGTTGCCGTTGACTTAAAATACACCACTAGGGAACATTGTTCTGGCGTGTTGTTTTTCTTGATAACCGACATTGGTGAAAACCTGATAATGATAGACTGTTAAATGGTATAATAAATTAACCAGATCATTGATTAAGATCTTTCTCCAACATCCACTTCAAACAAATGTCAAGAACATCAGTGTATAAAGACAAACTTATCCCGGACTATCTTAAAGGAAAACAGAATATTTTGTTGCATTCAAATATTACAAATTTTAGAAAGGGTGTTAATTTATCAAAATGTTGCGCGCCAATGACTTTAACGTTATATTACCAGACAAATATTGGTTGGTATTGCGAGGGGATCACAGAAGTAGTTTACATGAGAATGGGATGTAGAATTTAGAATTTGTAATGTTAATATGGCTGTTGTCGTTACATTACAAAAAAATAAAGTCACAATTCTGGCTTGAACGTGAAAGTCTAGCGATATGATTTGAACTATATCTGGACAAACTGTATTCAGGGTATCATTTCAGCCTCACAAAATAAGTGCATAATTGTAACCAGTGATTTAAGGTGAGTGAGTTGGGTTTAAACGCCACTTTTGAGGTTGTTCAGCCATAATAGGGGAAAGACTAAACGTCATGTACATAATCATTCTCTCCCCACGTAGCTAGATCTGTCATTAATTCCTACGCAATCTCTGTTCTAACACAAGCTCTTCTCGAGCTAAAGGCAGGTTACCCTAGCGGCAAAATATTGCAACATAAAATACTTTGCAATGATTCAGCCAATCACAACACCGCATGCATGGATAACATAGAAAGATTTTGGCTATATTTCAGCTTACCTATTGAGCTGAAATATTCTGGTTTTCACATGGTAAATAAGTTGATTTCTGCTTTAAGCTTTGATTTTCAGCTTAGTGTTAGTTTATTGTTTAAATTCATGTTTATCATGTTTTTGGCGTGCATTATAAAAAGCGCGTTTTAACCTTTCGGGAAAGATTTAAAGGTAAATTATTGGTACCAAATGGCAACTGGTAACTGGCAATTCCCTCAATTGATAACTTGCACTTGAATTACATGTTGAAGAGAGATAACAAAACAGTCGTTGCTGGACATGAGTCATATGTGCATATGTCAAAATTCAAATTCATCCACAAACAGGACCATATGAACAGGTGACTACTCTGTCAGAATTCGTAAATCTCAACGTGTCTTTTTTAATTAGCAATTTATTCGTTTATCATTGACGTTTGTTTTGTGCTGTGAAACCATCAATTAGTTTCTCAAACCATTTTACATGAGATCTGAAGTCTTGTTGTTTATCCATTTATCCTCTTTACAAGTCACTAATACGTTTTGTCAGCAAGAGGAAGCTGGGACTTCAACGCTATGTAGTCACGTTATTAAGTATTGAGATAATAAAATTGGGTATATGTTTCCATGTTTTGTTCATCATAATAAAATATATGAAGAAACCAATTACAGCTCTCTAAAGGACAGGCGGTATCGATTTAAATTCATAACTTTTGTAAAATGTATCATAATATGGCTCCAGACTATTTAAGAGATCTCATATCAGGAAGAGTATTTAAAAGTGACTATTATCTCAGAAAACGTTTTTCTATCCAAGAAATTAATTGCAGAACACAAAGATATTCTCAGTCTTTCTTACCAAGCACCATAATGCTGTGGAATCCCTTGTCATTTGAAACCACTCCCGTCCTGCCTGTAACAACGCGAAAACAAAAACAGCAGAAGACACATTCGAAACGATTAACTGGCAGTTACCGTGAAACAACAATACTTTTATCTGTAATGAAGTGAGCATCGATATATAGGTTTAGTCTGATTTAATGAGTTGGGGTGGGGGTTTTCTCTTTGGATTGTCTATAAAAATGTGGCCTTCCCCAACTCGTCGTATCTTTTCTCATGGCCCATCCCATTTAAGCATATTTTTTTTCATGACCCTCCCCCAATTCATTAACTTCTTGAAATTTTAACTTTCGAAAATTTGTGGTCGATTCTACATTCAAAATCTTTTCTTTTATATTTCCAAAAGAGAAACTTCTTTAAGTAACCCTTAAAAATGTTGAAAAGAAACAGATTTACCGTTCCATTGATGGGTTTAACGTGATGTCTGATAACGGTCTATAGTGTTTTAAAATCAGTTTTATTGTAACTTTTTTTTTACAGAAAGCATCTTAGAACATCAACTGCATATCAAAATAGGTTTTGAATACCATACATATGTTTAACATAATGTAAATTCTTTGAAAGTTGAATGAATGCATTTTAAGTTTTCTTTTAAAGACTCATTCTTTATTTATATTAAAAATTCAAACCACAATGTCTTTTTTATCTTTATATAACAAAATGGGTTAGCACTAAGGAATATAAGGAATTTTTTTTATGGATGATCAACTTCTTTATTGAATCTACTTTCAACAGCGATATAAAGAGCTTAAGATATTGCACTTGTTAAAAATCCATCAAAATACATGTCTTGCCCTATTATGCCATTGAAAACTTGAAATAATGAATTCATAAATTGATAATACCATGGAAGGACCAGGTTGGGAGATAAGCTCTGGATATAATAATTTCTTCAAAGTAGAAAAAAGGTTTAAAATCTATCTACAAATACTTTCAGAGTGAAGGACCAAACAATGTAAAATGTCCAATCTTCACATCATAGGAATTAAATTATTAAATTTCATAACATTTAAACGATCAGTGTAATATTTTGATTAAAACAAATTTAAACGTCTACATTAAGTCTGTAGCACAAAAAATCTATCGAATTTTGAAGGTACACAACATGAGGATAATAAAGGCACATCTAGCAATCATAGAAATTACATGTTTCCTTTGGAACATGTTACATAATATTAAGATAATAAGTGTTTGAGATATGAGAGGAACAAAAACCAAGAAGTATGGAAGCTGAAATATTTATACAGCAAATGTTTCTAATTTTTGAAATATCAACATTGGAATTTATTTTCCTTAATATGAATTTAGATATTTTTCAAAAGCATGGCTAAATTAACAAATTTGCACCAATCAAGCCATCTGCTTAAGTGTCACAATTTCATGACTTTGTATCATTGAGAAAGATTAATATAATCATTCAAATATTAACAATTTGACTGACTGTTTTAACTTTATGAGTCTATTAGTTATCAAATATGCATCTATTTTGTTAAAAAATATAGCAAACACACGTTATGTATTAAATGCTTGTATAAACTCTTAGTCCAACAGAACTACTTTTCTACTTTTTGTTCTATAAGTATACAGAACAATGAATTGGGCAGTGAATCCATGGTGATTTTTTATATAAGCATGGGTTCTTAAGAATATGAACCAGTCTTGCCCAAATTCTGGATTTTTTCCATTTGATAAGGCTTTGTGATAATGTTTCAGCACCTCTTTCAATTGCTTAAGAAAGATGGTTTGAAAAGTGTCTATTTTAAAATGACCCTCCCCAACCTTTCGAATTTTTTTTAATGACCTTCCCTTGGCGGCTGTATATTTTTTTCTGACCCTCCCCTGAAAATCATCTTCGATGCAGATTGTGTGCAGACAAAGATAGGCGGACTTAGACCTAGCGGGCACCTGCAGACATCTGATACACGGAGGGGAGAGTAAATGCACATATCAAGCTATATTCATATTCTGATTCATAGCAGATTTAACGGGTGCCTTTTGCTGCTCAACAGTCACAATGATAGGCCTGGTGTGTACTGCGGTCTTGATCTTCTCCATGCTGGCCTCGTGTTACAGCACTAGCAGAATTGGTGCAATGCACAACAGATTACGGATTTTCAACAGAAAGTTAAACATTTTCCAAATCGAACTTTCCGAAAGCGACATCTTTAATGAAAATATTGACATCGCCACGGAATCTGTAAGACAGGAACTCACTCGACACTTTCAGCATCAGATCCAGGAAGCAATGGATGAGTGTCGTGGAGGCGAGTCTGTACCTAATGAAGGCAGTGCCCATGTTGAGATACGGAGACTGAAGCAGGGTCAGCAGACCATGAAGAGGCAGCTCCAAAGCGTGAGGGAGACTCTCAGACAGGTTCAACAGGAGAAGCATTTGTACAGAGAGGCTTTCCTCAAGGCTGAGAGACTTATCGCTGAGTCTTGTTCAAAGTGTGGACAGCCATCTCTAACTCTAAGAGCGAGGTTTGTGCGTTTAGGATTGACAGAATGTTCAGTGTGAGTTACGACGGTAAAGTTCTCCGGACCATGGTATCTGGTGCAAGAATATTGTCTGGTGTAGTGGATGATAGTGTGCGAGATACTTTGTATTTCAACGCAGGGTACACTCTGAAGAAGATGACAGCTGGGGTCGTGTCAAATGTCATCAGACTTGGTGTTGAACCCGGGTCTCTGACCTACTACAACAACACCGTGTTCGGTTGGGGGAGAACATTGTAGATACCAGACTACAAACAGTGACTTCAACATACAATAGTGATATGATTCTTTGTTTAGTCCCGTGAGTATCAGAGAAATAAATAAGAGAGTTATAATTTGTTGAACAGTACTTTATGTTTATATTTATTACATAACTGAACTGCATCTACAACGTTATTGACTGTTTTATGCATTGGAGTGGTACAGCGTGCTGACAATATAGCAAATCCTGAACTGTACTTATACTCTGATTATTGCTTTATGGATTGAAGTCGTACAGTTTACAGAGAATATTGTCAGTACTTAACTGTACCTTTAACTATGATGAGTATTTCATTTTAGAATCGTACAGTTTACAGAGAATATTGTAAATATTGAACTGTATATTTAACTACGATCAATATTCACAGTCTAATTCCTGTGAATCAATCAATTCTCTTCACTACGGTTCAATGAGGGTAATGAATATACTGATCATTTGAGATATGATTTATATGTAGTTTGATTATTTGATTAGTGATCACAATATTATTTTATAAACTTATAGAATTCTGTTTGAAGAGGAATTTGATGAAATAATATTTACGATAAATTACTATCTTTATACTTTGAGAAGCCTATTGTTTGTCAGGTTTAGCTAATATATTCTAGGATTTTGTATACTTTGAATGGTAAAACGAATTTTTAGAAGCCTGAATTTTTTGGCAGATGTTGTTTAATGTACATTTGTCAGCGAAAGTTTGTCTTTTTATATAAGCTATTTACATGTGATATCAGTTGCAATATTTAAACTAAATGTAACTAGATGTAAACTTCAGTATCTGAATAGAAACGCAACTTGAAATTTTGTTTCTGGTCATGAACTGAAAAACCATAAGGCCTTACTCATTAAAACCTGGTATATGGAAAATCATTATGTTTAGTGGTGCCTTTTGTGGTTTTCTTTTAATCCTACATTTTTGTTTTGCTTTTCTCATGGAAACGCAACTTGATATGTTTTGCCTATCAAAAACTAAAAATAAATCAGGCCTAGCTCACTGAAATTGTTACGTGGAACAACTTTATTTGCAGTGCTATTTTTTGGGATTATCCATGGAGACGCTTTTTAGAATTGTGTTTCCCGACCAGAACTAAAACGCCATTGTTCTCAACTCATTGAAAATTGGTACACGAAATATTCATAATGTGAAATTTGCCTCTCAAAGTTTTCATCTTCTTCCTGCATCAAATGTTAGCCGTTTCCATGGAAACCTTACTTTAAGTTGTGTTCCAAGTCCAGAACTCAAAACCATGAGCCAAACACATTGAAACTTGGTATGAATGCCTTTTCTATTTTTTACTTCTTCTGAATATTTTGTTTTGCTGTTTCCTTGGAAACACAAGTTATGATACTGCTACTGATTATGATTATGATACAATTATTGAAAGAATACAAAACTATTGTTCAATATATTTCATATACGTTGGTCACTCGGAAGGGAATATAGCCGACTCTGTTTGCTTCTGGTTCTGTAACAAAATTTACGAAAGGAATTTCAATAATCTTCTACAAAAAACCCCATAAAAATCATGACACAAATTAAATGTGAATGATACTATTTTATTTTGAGCATACTACACAATTCACTACCTTGCCATCTACATATGGAGGACAAACTAAGGGAAGGCACTTTGACACAGCTAGTGTAATTACTGTCATGTCATTTGGAAATGACGCTCTTGGAAGGATTCAGCATCAGTATCCACACAGATATAATCAACGGGCATATAATCCTTGTATCCACCCATCAGAATCCCCGAGTACTCCAGAGTCCAGCCCTGGTAGCAAGCATTCCTCGCTGGAACTATGATGGACGTGACTCTGTTGCTCTCACAAACCACAAAGGGCATATATCGTCCCAATAAGAGATGGAAAGGCCAGTCTGGATAGTTCTCTGAGAGATACACTGTGCCCCAGATTTGTGAATGTGCATTAATGTTGAGGCTGTACGTGTCGTTAGATTGGGTGTTCTGGAAGACACAACACTGATGCAGATCCGCCTTCCATATTAGAATTCGATCCTGCTGCATACCCTGAAACATTAAAACCTAAAGAATTATGGAAAGATAAATACTGCGTTTGATAACCTCTGTGTAAAGAATGAGGAATTGTGATGAATTCATTCAAGAGATCTTTTAATTTTACAGACATTAACAATCAACATTTGATTTATAAGAATGAAAATGCAATCTTTAAATTAAGATCGTGAAGGTTGTTCAAAACCAGAATCAAAAATCAAAATACCCTTCAGCTTGTAAACTTGTAAACTTGCCCAAACAAACCAGTCCACATCTTTATAAACATTGGATAATAGATTCTCTAATGGGTTTTTTCCATAACATAAGAAAGGTGTTTTGTACTCTCTTCGTTTATGAAATTTGATAGAGATTTCTTTTATGAAATTTTATAAAAATAACAAAATGTTTGAGTTAAACTGATTGGCATATACATTTATAAAATGAAATACCAAAAAGTTTGATCAAAATCAGATTCTGAGCTTTACCTAGCCATTGACATCTCGTGGGTTTTCCTACCCCCACAAAAACTGAGAAAACAATGATCTAACTCTTCATTTTTATTCGAGAAATGACAATATTGTTTAAATTTAAGCATCAAGATATATAAAAAAATCTAAAAATCTCTAACACTACAAACCACACACAATCTTCTGAACCCACACATACAGTTGTGGCAGAATACAGATCTCACCTTTATACACCATGTTGTTCCCAGTTGGGCAGGATGTTCTTCCCCACCTCGTGTACACACTGCTGCCTGGGGACAAAGGGACAATATAGACAATGATTAACACTCACAAGTTTCTGAACCAAGAATGTGGAAAAAGTACACATTAAGTTTCAAAACGACGATGTCACAAATACCTTCCCGACTGACAAGCAGTTGCTTTAATGTTGGCCAAGAGGGGACATCGCCCTTTTATGTTTCATTCAATAAAGCTGTTGATGAATGGACCCATGGTAGTACATCAACGTGGCAATGATTGACAATATGATAATGTGACAAAACGACATAAAATAGATGATAAAATCAGATTTTTTTTCTTTTTTATTCCCCCAACTTGTTTACAATGTGTTTACATCCAATGTATTATGTGTTACATTTGAACAAGTTATATCATCATTCCACATGTATACATGATCATATGTTGAAGAGGTTGTGAAATGTGAAATTGGCATAGTTGCAGTTTGAGAATTCTATTGTCCTTGTAGTTTGATAATATTTAATGATTTCGTGTGGAAGAGATAAACCTTTGTTAGTTTTACTTGAATTATAAATGTATTGCTTTGTCACCAAAGCAACAGCATTTAAAGGATTGTTGTTTGCTCCTCTAAAACCAAACAATATAAATTCTTTTGTGAAAGTTATTTGTCCATCTGCAACTATTCCAAGCCATTCTGCCAACCTCTACCATAGTTCAATAACTGGGTCATTAAATCAGTTACCTCCTTTCTTGTGGAATAATAATTTTTGAGAAAGCAGGTCCATGCGCTCAAAACTTCCCCCCAAAATATAATTTTATTACCTATAAATGGAATTATATGTATATTAATGTAAATAGGGTCTGCAGAAAAAAGTCTTTGAACATTGGGAATAAAATGTGACGAGAAATAATACCATTTCTCATTTTTTTCAATCCTTTTAACCCAAGCTAATTTCTTAGCTGCTATGACATGTCTAATATTGGAAACACTTATTCCTCCATATTTGGGGGGAAAGGTCATAACTTCTCTTTTAACTTTTATTACGAATGAATTTGGAATAGGAAAATTTCCCGAGTCAAACCAGCAAAATATAACAAGACAATTGTATAGTAATTACAATTTAATCAATCCAATAATAAATAAAGTGTTTAAGGTTACAATATCAAGCTAATACAAGCTATAATAAAATATCAAATGAGTCACGCTAATTAGCTAACTAAATATATACACCAGTCCTTATGAATCACACAGTTGATGAATGTAGGAAACAGTCAGTGGGTCTTGATAGGAGATAGATGAATTTGGTTTTGTAAAGGTATCCAAAAATCAGTGGCACGGCAGACGATCGCAGTGTTGATTGTAAGAAGCAAGATGAGTAAGAGTTCTAATGCCGGCCTATATATATAGGTTAGATACCTTCCAGGATGTTCTTTAAACTTCCACGACAAACTCCAGTCAGAAGTAGCAAACTCAAGCAATCAAGAAATAGATAGAACATTCTAGAATAGATGATTCTAGACACTGCCAGCCAAGACTATCAAAACAAGTGTAAGTGTGACCCACTAAACAATACAACAATGTTATACAATCTTAAACTTATAAACAATCACACACTCATAACACTTTATCCTCTTGCCTTGCCATATAAATTCAAAACATTTTTTTAAAGTCATCTATTATCTTATCTGGGGGGTTAGGTAAGTTTAGGCAAAAGAAGAGACTTCAGTATAAAAAGTGAATATCTTGACACAACTGATACCGAGATCTCTTTTGAGATCCAATCCATATTAGTCTAGTCTTTTCTGCATTTACCTAAAGTCCAGAAAATCTGGCAAAACTGTTCAATATATTGATAACAGTATACAAGCCTTTTTTCGGATCCATCCAACGTTAAGGTAGTATCATCTGCAAATTGTGACAGAATATGTTCAATAAGGCCCATCTTTATACCCTTTATTTTTTTTCACTTCTAATTTGTATTGCTAATATTTCAGCACATAAAATGATTTCTGGTTTTCTGGTTTAACTTTGTCAATATCATTCAAAAGTATAGTTTTTTTGTCTGCACATTCTTCTGCAACCCAGAATTATTTCTAATGGTTCTAATCGGTCAAATAGGTCTTGTGGTTTTTCTACTTGCTTTTTTGGTAGATGAGTAGTAAATGATCATTCCTCTAATCCTCTAATTTAAAGTAACAGCATTTCCCATAACAATTGAGAATTAATTATATACTTTATATCTTTACACACTTCAAAATCAAACTTATCATCAAAGAGAATTGCAGCTCCCCTTGCATTCTTTATAATCCCATTGTTTCTTTACAATCTGTTCTTCCTCTGAAGTAAAATGAACATCTTGAAGGCAAAATATTTGAGCCTTTTTTTGCGCATAAATCTAAATACTGAACCTAAGCCCCTACAATTCATAGAGAAAATTTTAAATTTTACTTTCTTATCCATACTTAAGATACTTTACGATACGATCAATATACTATAAGGTACATTTGTGGAAATATGTACATTTTAAAGTTGAAAAATATATACTTGGTCATAGTTAAAGATGAAACACATGTCAAATGTTGGCTATTTTTTATCAATGTCATTAACAAAAACAGTAAAAATAGATAGGGTTGCTTTTGTGACTTTCATAGTTGTCAACCCTTGGATACTCCCACTTGAAACAAACAGTAGGTTAAGGCCCCTATAAAGGGCTAATTCTTGCACCAGAAAATAAATATTAGAACAACAATGTATATTCATTCACAGATATAAAAGTTAATATATATCGTTATAGTAATAGTCTCTCATCTAAATGTTACGCAACTACTCGCTTTTAAGCTATTTGTCACAGCTTGAATGTATCTTGTCCTTGAATGAGGAGTCACATTTTGAATCTTTCATCTAATTCCATATTTGATCAGTGTTCTTATTCACGGCTGTATATATATATATATATATATATATATATATATAAACACAAAAACTGAAGTCAAAATAAAAATTAACAATTTGTAAAGGCATCCTTGACATATTAACAAAATCCTTACACTTACAGGTGCTTGTCATAATGATAGTCTCACATCCGTTATAGTTCATATTTATGTATCATTGACCGCAATGTTAGCGTTGAACTTACACTAAGGGTCAAATTAGGAATCGTTCCTATACGATCAGTTGATACTCACGGTTTTATGGATTACTTTCCATGAATATATATATATATATATACACAAAAATTAAAACACATACACATATATTGTAAACTGCGTCCTTGACCGATCAGGAAACTCCCTACACCGATCCACAAAATACATTCACTCCAAATGTTGCCTTATAGTATGATTGTAAGGTTATGCTAATCCTTTGATCCCTGTAAGAATCGTCACAACTCATGGTCATCGTGGTTATAAAGCGAATCCTCCAAAATGTGAACAGAAAACACGATCCTGTGTGCATATACAAACAGTCTCCACAATAAGCTATGGTAGTTAATTAATGCCCTCATTCAGTCCCGTATTTTGCCAAGTTAAACTTGCGTCTTTTCTGTACATAAGTGTAATTTCTATGCTTTTTCCACGATCCTTGTATGCACACCTTTAGTTTTTCTGAGGACGTATGCATAGGATTTCAGTTCCCCTGTATATTTCTTTAAATCCACTGGCAAGTCTGTCTTGATTCTGATCTTTTTCTCCCCCAAAATCTTCGAACACTTCCTCCCTACCACTTCGATAGCCTGTTTATCCATATTTGAAACAAATTTAATCACTACCCGTTTCGGTCTAGCGGCTCTTGGTAGTCTGTGGATATTTACGAAAGAAATGTCTCCATTCACGCCAATATCCTTGAACAAGTTTCGTAGCACGTTTTCCAGGTCGGCATCCTCTGGAACCCCATAGAATAACAGGTTGTTCTTTCTTGAATACATTTCTTGTATTAATATCTTCTTTTCAAGATGTTGTTTCTGTCTTTGCATTTCTTTGCGCAGTTTCTGAATTTCATCCTTTTTTTCTTTGATGCCCGCTGCATTAAATTCCACACTGTTTAATGTCTCTTAAAGTTTGGTGCTGAGACTCTTTATTTCTTCCTTAACGAAGGACTTTAATTTTTCTTCCTTAACGAAGGACTTTAATTCTTCCATGTTTTTATTAAGTGCCTCGGTGATAAAAGACTTCGTCGGCAGCTCACGGTCTATTTCTATCATGGCTGTCTCCTTGCCTTTTCCGGTCAGATCCGTCATTCGTTTTTCTAGGTTTTTCTCTTTATTTGGAGATGTTACGGGTAAATTGTTGTTCTTATTTCTTGTTTGACTATTTGTTTTATCTTCCGTCTTACTACAGGTTGACGTGGCCATTTAGTTTTAGTGGATGGGACACAATGTTACAAGAGAAGATTTTTATCCTAAATATATATTGTAATTGATGCTATTATACCGGCATATTCTGAAAATATCTTCTACGTATGTTGCAACAGGAAAATCTTTCAAAATTTTGAAATATTTCTATGTTCATCCAAACAATCATTTATGAATATCAATCCATGTTGTTTTTAATGTTTGTCAAATATACCTATCTTTCCCACCAATTGCTTGTGAATTAAACACTGTGTTAAAGCAATCTTGTTGTGTATTGAACTGAATATGTGATTTATGTTGTCTTGTATGGAGATTAAAAAAAAAAAAAGAGTTATATTTTCATGAGACCAAATCGGTGGTTAAAGAATATCTGTTGCATCGGTGATCTTTAAACCTTTGTTATTCCCCATGCTTTAAGCACGTTGGGAGAGAAAGGGTTTGTGTGCTGAGTAAGGATACTTTCTTCGAAATACATTGTTGCAGGTTTTGAGGCTATTATTCGTGTCAAGAGTTGTTTAAATTTATTTTCATATTTTGCTTTATATGATATTTTGATCCATACTATTTTCTGTGCTGGAATGTGTTTTTTGTATTAGGCACTCTTATTCAAGCTTCTTCTCGTGATTTTGTAATTTCACTACGGCTTATGTCTTGTCTGGTTTGTGTCGTCACATGAAGTTAAAGCATGAAGAGGTTAATTCTTATATGATCTTATCACCTGGGTTCGGAAGAATTGACAATAGATGATTTAAATTCAGGGGGATCAATCTTTGTAGGGGAGAGAAATCGCTTCATAAGCATTGATTCATTATTATTCTTATCATTTTTAGTTGGTCGTTGTAATTTCTTTCAACCATTCTGCCAGGTTGCGTGTGAATGTTATGCCAAGGAAAGTAAAATCTCATTGATTTCAGTCTAGATTATTATTTTGATAAAAGATTTTCTTTGAGTGGCGCACCTATCCACATGTTTTGAGTCATATTTTCTAAATTATTATAGACCGGAAAAGGAGGCATAATTCATTTAATTTTTCTAGTGTTCAGAAGACATTTCGGTTCCGAGAGATGTATCAACGGCAAACTTGTATATATGTATTCAGTGTTTCCTATATGTATTCCCTTAAAATTGTTATCATATTGTGACATTATACTTAAAACTTTGGCACAAATTATGAAAATGTAAGGAGATAATGGGTCACCTTGCCCACATTCTCGTATGACATCAGATGAGAAGACATTTACATTTACGCTCATTTTTATGCTTGTTTAGAATTCTCTGAGTGGAATAAAATGTTCAATAGTTGAAAGACAACGTTTCAGACAAAATATACTTGGTAGATCTGTGCATTCTAGGGTTTTGTTCAGTGGATTTGCAACATTACATGATAAAACACGTATTCTGATAGACTGTTACATTATTTGTTGTAATTTTTGTCAGGAACTCGCTCCTTTGATCGTCAGCGTTATTCTGAGGTCAACTAACACAAAAGGGGTCAAAGAGGAACCTTGTAATTTCCTGTTGAGATACACCTGCTTCAATGAAACCATAAGTGACATTTTCTAGTACTACAAAGAATTTTTCATGACACATGGAATATGGAATTATCTCCCTTTGCAAAAATTCGCTTCCGTTTACTTTTATGTTTCCACAGATGGATTTTCTTCTTAAAAGCTCATTTGAAGGACATACATAACAAGAGAGAACAATGGACAATGGGAAAATATAATATTACATTTAGTAAGCTTACTAAATAGCGATTAAAGTCTCACTTTGCACCCAAGATACATTAATTCATAGAGTAGATCAGTGATAATGTTTATAACTTAGGATTGGTTTTGCTTCACATTCGCAAGTCTTTCAATAGTAAAGTTCATTATCTTTAGTTATACTATTTTCAAATTTCTGAGTTTATATATTCAATTATGTGATATTATGAGTCAGTTCTATGAGTCATTGACAAAATTGTCCAAAATTTTCATTATGCTGATTTATGACATATGTCCCATAAAGATATGTTTTCTTGTAAAGCTCACAAGTCCTTGTTTAATTCGCAGAAAAGGCAATAGAGAGACGAGATACCTGCTGTGATAGGATATCAGAAGAAATCAACTGCGCATGTACGATTTTAGACAGTGGCGTACACCATTTTAACATATGTGTATCACTAGCGATATCGATTGAAAATAACGAAATAATAGAAAATTCATAACTCAGTGAATGTATAAAAAAGGAAACCACTGGAACAAATTAGAACAGAAACAATTGGATAGATCGAATAATGTATACTATTTGAAGTGTAAAAAATAGAAGGGAAGACTGTTTTGCTATTTGAATTCAGGAAAAAAGGATCAAATTCGCGAAATTATTGACAAAGAAAGACAAACAAAACCAACACATATGTACACATGTTAATACCTGATTATCTTGTTAAGATAACTCACCTTCGCATATCCTTATCAATACATTACATCAAAACTTGTGTGTGTCAAATAATGTTTGAATTTCAAAATTACTAAAATGTTTTGATAGAAATATCAAGTTGTAATCAAATATAAAACACAATCACTTCCACTCAACAAACTGACATTATTGACAACGTCCAACAACTTACGTAGTGTCGATAGTTTTACTATCAGTTGACACCAGTGGCGGAACCAGGACTCTTATCTGTATCTAATATATATTTAAAGTGAGCATCGATAGATATATTTGGTTTGATTTCAACGATTTTGTGTGACACCAGAGAGGGCAACCCAAACGCAAACCAAATAGATTGACGTTTTGTTTAATAAACGTTTTCTATCATATAACCTCTGCAAATAAACTCGAATATCAGATAAAGAATCACAGCAAGCTGCGTTTGATAGATTTGATCAGATTTTAATGAGATTTTGCAGAGACCACAGATAGCGTAACACAGAGAGACACATTTTATTCTAACAAAAGTTTTCTATGAACATGTACAGGTGGTACTTTGATTTCGTTAATCTACAACGTGTCTTTTCCAATTATAATTTTATTCGTTTCTAATTGATTTTTATTTGGCGCGTGAAGTTAAACCACCAATAAGTTTCTTAACCATTTACATGGGATATCAGGTCTTGTTGTTTATCCATTTATCCTCTTTACAAGTCAATAATACTTCATGTCAGGTAACGAGTAAGCTAGAACTTCAACGCTATGTAATTCGGTTTTCAAGTATTGAGATAATAGAACTTTAACGCTAGAAAGTTCCGTTATCAAGTAATGAGATAATAGAAAAGTAGCTCAGTTAAAATAACTCTAAAGTGTATTATATAAATAACATTTGTGTTCCTTGTGTGACTTTGTGGATTTTCATAGCTAAAGTGACCATACTCAGAATATGTCTGTGAGAATACGCATGCGTACAGGTGTTAAAAACTGACCTTGGTATTTAGACACTAGAGAGGGATTGGGTACATGTGTCCATGTGTTGTTCATCAAGCTCGAAATATGGATTTACAGAACATAACTTACGTCAAACAGAACGACAAATAATGGTTGGTTATGCCATGACGCAGGAGTAAATTTGACGCAGGAGTTTGACTTCTTTACATTTATATGGACGTTTTCCATATACTGTAGAAAACAAGAAAATACCCTAATTTTGCCACTTAAAGTTTATATAACCACAAGCATATTTCACTATTTTCCTTGGAATATATGAATGTCTGATTACAATATTGTACAGGGCGTCAAAGGTGCTACTCAAATATGTTCAGTTTGGTAATGAAAGCCGTTTTTGAATGCCACGTTCGATGGGCCGCATAGATGACCACAAACCAGTGAATGCATAGATCTATCTGGCCACAAACCAGTGAATGCATAGATCTATCTGACCACAAACCAGTAAATGCATAGATCTATCTGACCACAAACCAGTGAATGCATAGATCTATCTGACCACAAACCAGTGAATGCATAGATCTATCTGACCACAAACCAGTGAATGCATGAATGATATGAACAATCAAAGTATAAGTACAATTCAGGATTTGCTGTATTGTCAGCACGCTTTACCACTCCAATGCATAAAACAGTCGATAACGTTTTAGGTACAGTTCAGTTATGCAATAAATATAAACATAAAGTACTGTTCAACAAATTATAACTCTCTTATTTATTTCTCTGATAAACAAAGAATCATATCACTATTGTTTGTTGAAGTCAGTGTTTGTAGTCTGGTATCTACAATGTTCTCCCCCAACCGAACTGCTCGATTGACAGAGTGTTCAGTGTGAGTAATGATGGTAAAGTTCTCCGGACCCTGGTATTTGGTGAAAGAATATTGTCTGGTGTAGTGGTTGATAGTGTGCGAGATACTTTGTATTTCAACTCTGGGTACACTCTGAAGAAGATGACAGCTGGGTCGTGTCAAATCTCATCAAACTTGGTGTTTAACCCGGGTCTCTAACCTTCTACAACAACACCGTGTACTATGGTGGATGGTACACCCCGTATGTTCGAGCAGTGTATAGGGGCCGATTCCTAGAATGTGAAGGGTTCACAGCTTGTGGTATGTGCTATTTTCTAAAATGGTCTGAATCTGCAACTCTGAAGTTTACTTTAACCTTTTAAAACATTTCTGCTACTAAAAAATAGTAACATTTTTTTTTATCAAAATTGAATCCTTTGGAATGTAATTAACTTATTCAGGTATCAAATATGACAATGATTTAACTTATTGAAAATTTTGAACCACACAACATGTATCTGGGTCATCAAGTTCTTTTTTCTTTCCATTTCAGGATTCAAAAGCACAAGCTCAGCGTCTGACAACCATCTTCAGTGTTATCCATACTTATTGAACAGTGAATAAACGAAAGTTGCTAAAACAAAAAGTTTTAATAAAAAAACCACAAAATATTAATTGATACATATTCCATTCTCAGAAATGATGACTTATTACACACACAAACTCCTTGTCAGTAAATTTGTTAATTCAATACCCAATTCACGTTTCCACACTTTCCCCACTTCAACAAGTATCATTGTTTTAACAGTTTCGGCTTTAAATCATTTATATTGAAACGTCTATAAGAAAACTCTTCATTGCCCGAATTAAAACATTTCGCGGCCTGACACATTCAGAAAGTCACATACGGATAGATGGAAAATGTGCTGACTATAATCCACTGTATCATAAAATAAAAGGATGGAAAAAAACAATACAGATTTGAGCAATGATAACATTTTGACGTCCTAGGGACAAACTAAAACAAACACACTTCATATCATACATATTTGCACCATATGGCGTGTATGTGTATTAGCACATACATATATACTTCTTACTTTTGAAAGGTAACGTGATCTTTACCTCTTTGTATGTTTAACCAAAATGAAAACAAATTCATCACATGTTTGAAAATCTAAGATTCAGGATTTAGGTGTTTTTTTCACAAGTCTGTATATTTTTTTACATCATCATTTTTTGCGATGAATTCATGAGTGGATTTTATATACACCATAGGAAAATACACATTTACAAAACTAAATTTCGGGATTAAAAAACCCTAATGATTTGGGTCAAACACTTCAAAGCACTCACATCTCAGTAGAAAGTAAATGTTCGTGCATAAATATATTTCAAAACGATATCATAATTTATCATCACGATGCCCTTTTAGGAAACAATCTGTAAGACCTCGAGTGAGTTATCAGATAAGTATTAAAGGGAAAACCGTGTGGCAAAGGAATTGACGTCTTGACTCACTGGCAAACACTTCAGAAATCTTAACTGGATGAAGAAATAAATCACTACTGTTGAAATACTTTTGATAATTTTTTCTTTTTCCATCATACCCAAGGTAAGTCCCTGTTATGATATGAATGTTTTCAGCTTTTTCAATTCCATAAAATACCGTTGGTATCACCACTTCTACAAAGACGTTGAACTTGGAAAATAGCTCAAAAAAGAAAATAACGTCTGTTTTATATGATTCAGGTACATACGCTAGGTCAGACCATGAGTGACAGAATCCATCTTCAAACCCTGTAGCATTTTTTAAATGATTTGGATATTTGTTCAACCTTTCAGGATCATTTTGTTTTAGCATTGAAATGCCTTTGCGATAAAGTTCCTTTCCATACTTTGGATGTTCAATCCAATGCCACTTATTATTGGCTGACATCTTTAGAGTGTTGCATTTTAAGATCCATAACTTGTCCTGAGGATGTTGGTGGAGGTTCCAGACATTCAATAGGAGATCATCACCTATATACAAGTACCCGTCAACTTTGTAATTCATCTTCATGGCTTGGACAAGGCATCTATAGGCAAGATATCCACCGACCACATCAACCTCTATGAAGGACACATCTTTATATTGGTTCTGTCGATCGAATTCCGCTCTGTTACTTCCACAGTACAGAATATTAGGGAAATGCGTTCTGTACAATGTTTCTAAGAAATAAATGTTTTTGTAATGAGGAAAATTGAAGACGATGATAAGAAGCAGATTCGGATATGTCCTGACCTTGTGTTCAAGGTCACCTATTTGAAAAGGAAGTTTTGACGCTTTACAGATTTTGGAAATTTCTGTCAGTTTTGCAGAAATAGGACTCGAATTTGTCTCATGATCCAGAGTTGGAGGGATCTGTTTGGCCGCGTGGAATTTGACCCTTGACCTTTTATGAGATGATAACATATTTAGAGTTATATCTTCTGATATCGAATGAAATCTTTTAAACGATATCCTTGTGGGTTCTCTGTATCCAATTACTTCCAAATCATGAACCCAATCCGTTACCAATAAGACATCTTGTTGTTCCATAAAACCTTCAGAAACCATATCGCGTGTCAACTGAGTAACACAGTTGAAAAACGACAGCGATTCATCACACTCCCACTTCCTCAGGACAGCCAACAAACGTTCTGTTTCGAAGTAGAGATCTTTCTCTTCCACTGCATCTCGAAGATAAGAATGAGCATTCCTCATCTGGAAGGCGTTTGGTGGAAAGAAGGCCAGGTGTCCCCCAATCTCCCACATCAACCTCTGGGACCAATACCCTCGCCATATATCACAAACACGCTGTGTTGTCGTAACCGGAAGGAGTAAAGCCCACAATGCATCATAAAGAAATAAGGTATTCTGGGAGTTAAAGGGAGACAACACACCACTTGGTACAATCACAGGTGGCGCTCTACCATCAAAGGTCACGTTCAATCTTGAGGTCGTCTGCTTCCGGGTTAATCTAAAAATAGCATCCATGTCCGGATCGCCATTAACCACGCCCTGTTGAATCAATGGAGTCTCGTAATTATCAAGCAAGTAGTCAGAGGTAAAATTCCCTCCAACAGCGGACAAGGGGTAGCCTCGAGGCCAAAGCGTAGGTTGACCAAAGTACCGGTAAGGATTGAAGAGTTCCTTCCCATCAAAAGCAAGTGTCCACATTGATGGTTCGAGAACGAAGTTTTTCAACAAGTCAAGAGGCCGGTTGTCATCATCCGTTTCATATATGACCTTTGCCCCGTGTGATATGGCAAACAGGTATCCAATATTCTTCCTTGCATAATTTCTAAGTGGGACATGTCTTGTAGTTTGACGTTTTAGACCTTGCTGATCTTGGACACTGAGATATATGCACCCTGGTAGGCTGTAATATGATGAATTCATATACAAATGTATTTTATTTTCTTAACACCTTTCTATGTTTCTAATTCTAATTCGTAAGCATTATAAGCTTCATTATGAATTATTTTCAGTTAATTTTAGCAATCGCAAAACGTTACCAAAGTGTTTCATTTATGTTCTACAAATAATCGGACCAAGGAATTGTATTACTCGCAAAATACACTGGACTGTTTCTTTTAATAACATTAAAGCGAAATGTTTAAACTATGAAACACTGAAATCACGGAATAATTAAGGCAACAGTCGTCAGAAGATTACAAAGTCCCTCGATTTACATTAAACCGTGATATATAATCTTAAACTTGCTAATAACCGTATTAAGTAGACTTAATTAATTTGTAGGTTAATTTCAGGAACTGTTTTAGTCAAACTCTAAACATTTCAATTGAAATGATTATTAAGGATGTTTTATTGGTCTGAAATTTACATACCAGTACATGAACATGGTCACATTAATTCAGAATTTGAAATAAGATCTAAAGAAAGGTTTTGACTCTTGCTCCAAAATGAAAATGATTCAGGATCTTCATTTTTTTATTTGACCATACACTGCTTATGTTCATCTATGAGCTACAAAGTCCTTTGTTCAAATATTCAGGAATATATAGCCTTTTGTATGTGTCTTTCATATCAATCAAACCCACCTCCAGTCTGTGGGTGTCTTGCTGTCTCCCACTACAAGCAACTGCCACTCGGGTATTTGTGCAAGAAACTTGACATCAGGAGTCGGATAGGAGACTGTCGTGACGACAATCCACTTCTCACTCGTAATAGGGCCGTACCTTTTCGTTAGGCTGGATGATCAAAGACAGGATTTGTTAATTGTTAGAAGATGGACAAGACATTAACCTTTCGTCCCAGTCTCAAACAAAGACAAGGACACGCGATTTGACACAGCTACAACTTAAGCAATAAGGCAGGAAAGTGTCAAGTCTCAAACAAAGACGAAGATTTCAAATTTGACAAAAATATCAGTTTCTCTTTGAATTCATAGGTGAGGGAATTTAGGGTTTAACGCCGCTTTCAAGAGTGTTTCACTCCAGGAAGACATGAATAAAAGTTTAATTAGAGGTGTATTTTATCAATGTCTGCTATTCATTAGATCATAAGGATGAAGGGTGAAATAGTTAATTCAGTACACACCATGTGATATGTAACAATTTTCATGTACTTGTTTAAGCTTATCTAAAGCAAAAACATATATGCTAACCTTATCAGATTACAGAATGTGAGGAACCTCTCGCACTGGCTAATATAAAGACTAGCTCTCATTTCTACTGTCAGAAGAGTTGTTAGGCAAAGAGGTTCAAACAAGTTCATTAACTTTTCCGCTATGGATCCTGGGTTTAAATGGTGAATATTCGACAAGTTCATCCAGGGTCACATTCTTCACATACTCACGCGGTGGTGGGTTACTTTCCTGGTTGAACTACTAATAAGCAATATTTACTTTTCACGAAAGCTCTTTATCCTTCGCGTAAGCATCATCTTCTTATACTCACGAGGTGTTTTTATTCAGGTGGGAATTCAGGAACAGCAGAGCAGCTATTCCAAGGACGACAACAGACAGAAATAGTCGTTTAGTAAAAGTCATGCCTTTATGGTGACGTCTGGCAGAGTCTAAAAGAAAAGTGAAGTAGAAGTTTTATCATGCCCAGCTACAAATTAATCGGAGGTAGATAGTGCTCAGTGTGTCCGTCCGTCAGTCCGTCCGAAATCGTTTCCGGAGCAATACTTGGAAACTATGTGACTTGGAAACTTCACATTTGGTATGAATGTTAACTATGTGGCGCTGATGTGCCTTTATGGAGTTAAAACTTCAGGGTGCCTATAACATTTTTGATTTTTCGCCAAAAACGGCAACATTTTACGACTTTGTTTCTTTTCCGGAAAACGGTATGTCTTGGAAACTTCAAATTTGGAATGAATGTTACATATCGGGTGCTGATGTGTCTTTTAGGGTTTGCATCTCCAGGGTGGCAATAAATTAAAAAAGATTCTATCCATAAACGGCCACATTTCGTAGTAGTGTAGTGCTCTATAGGAGTTGTGTCTGGTGACGAGTGCGGGGTGGTCTTACGAGTCCGACATTTCGATTGAAGTAACAAAAATCTATCGATCGTGGTTGATGTGACAACCTCACTATTCAATTCACAGGAGGCACCTGCCGAAAGTAAGCTGACATTGTAGGAGAAATATACATGTACGAAGTATCGATTCACAACTCGATGGGTTTGGACACATTGCAGTTATTTAGTAGATTGAACTTGGTTGCGGGTTCTTTGCAAAGTAAATCAATCAAAGGTTTTATCACTAAGTCTCAGGCGGCTGGAACCTAACAACATATAACATATCTTAACTATCCTCATACTCTTAAGTATAGTTAAGCTAATTGGAACAATGCCGTGATTTATGATAGTGCATTTGTTGTACTTAGTTGTAGTGGCCACCGACAGTGTCATGTAATACATGCGCAATCATTCTCAGGTTTCATTAAACCTTCACCGCGGGACTGTTCACTGGAAGTCAGCCATTTGTGTGGACACTCGGTTCAGTAATGATCGTGTGTATCTGACTCTCTAAAACACAATAAATGGTAGTATGTATGCTGTTTCTTTTAGGTTGAGATGCATAGATGGAATTATAGTTACTTGAAGTCGGTTTGTAGAATAATTCCCACTTCAATATATACTTTGACTCCATTTCACACGGACTGGATCGACTGAATCCGTAGTCTTTTATGACAATGGCCATACCACCGGGCAATTCCTGAGAAAAAGGATCGACCTACGTCAGATTTTCTTGTTACGAGACATCATAGAAGGCAGATACACATGGTATTACATATTCCTAGACATTTGTCGTGGATGTGCAGTCTCTTGACGCGTGGTCACTAAACCGATCACAAATCATTTTCATGTAGAATCAACATATACGGACATATTTTACGTATATTATATATATGATATAATTCTCAAATATACGATACTTTTTATTCTTCTCAGTAAGAGATCTGTTTCGAAAGACGTTCAATTGCCACCAAAATTTGCCATCATACATAATGCTTTTCGATGTAAATTCCTACATGGTATATTAATTTTTTCAAAAGGAATCAATTGACTATTTAACTTTGAGAGTATGACACATGCACTAATAACTATCTGAAAAACTGCTAGTTCATATTGGATTGATTGTAAAATAAACAACGCGTCAACGATACTCTCTTATATGAATACAAATGGTTTCCTTTCATCGCATATATCAATTAAGGTTTTAATTGACATGTTTATCTATGTGTATCAGCTTAAATTTTCTATCTCTTGCCATAGATGTAACATTACTTTTGTTAATTTCTACGGTATGGGATGAATTCAAACTAAATAAACAAAGAGAACTAAAATATCTATTCAGTTTAGTGTTGAATGTAAGAGGGTACATATTATTATCTGAACCTCTAGATAGATTTCGTATAGTTGACACATAATCTTGTTGATCTTTTCATCTTCATTACTTGCCATCAATGCCTACAATGCCAAAATTACACTAGAATAGTTGAAGAGAGGGAGAGTAGGGGGAGATTTAACTTATTTATTGACGGAGTTATTAAATATGAAGAATATTAGTTTCTTTAACGTCTTGCTTGTATACACGTTTTTTTAAAAACAAATACATACAATACAATTGCAATTGTAAATAAACCGCAAAATCATTTATTAGAGACGGTATATGGCATTTGAACTACATACAAATAATATAAGGCTTATCTCATTTTTTCACAGCTGGATCAAGCTCACATACCTTGAGAGCAATAACCAATGTTCATCATGATCATGACGTCGAATTTGAATTGAAAATATTGCTAATATGTAAAAAATACGAAACAATTTATGAAGAAGGTGTTTTAAATGACATTTAGGCACACCACTAGTGTCTCACAAGTTGGATGTTTTGGGACAGCCCCAAATCATAATTAAAGAAATCGAAAATAATCATGCAATTTCAAAAGAAATTAAACCAAGATAATAATAGTCCTCTCCTATAGCAATAGTCCAATGCTGTTTGGGAGGGGATATCATCAAATTAGAAAAGAACAATAACAAGTAAGTTAAACCAACAGTTGTATATAGCATTGTAAATAAAACTGTAATACGTTAGACACACGCGTTTGTTATTCCTGCCGAACATGCAATATTTCTTTTATTTACTCGTACATGTGAAAGTAACAACTGATGGGAAATAAAAACATAAAAAACACAACTAGAAAAATCGTATTGATAACGTTTAAGTGAGCAAACATATATTTCATTGTAGTGAAGGTGTATTTAAAATATTTATTTTTTTACGAAGAATGGAGGTGACTTTAAAACACAATTACAAACAAAAGAAGGTTAATTCATTTCAAAATTCGACCATTCATTAAAAAGCACTTCACACTATCAACATAGTCAAAGAGAAGCATGATTATGAAACTAATAAATATACAAACATCTTAAAGAAATTAAAATCATTTGTTAAATCATCATACAGATTATATAGCAGAAAAGGAATAAGATCATTTGTTAAATTATCATACAGATTATATAGCAGAAAAGGAATAAGATCATTTGTTAAATCATCATACAGATTATATAGCAGAAAAGGAATAAGATCATTTGTTAAATCGTCATACAGATTATATAGCAGAAAAGGAATAAGATCATTTGTTAAATCATCATACAGATTATATAGCAGAAAAGGAATAAGATCATTTGTTAAATTATCATACAGATTATATAGCAGAAAAGGAATAAGATCATTTGTTAAATCATCATACAGATTATATAGCAGAAAGGAAAAAGATCATTTGTGAAATCATCATACAGATTATATAGCAGAAAAGGAATAAGATCATTTGTTAAATCGTCATACAGATTATATAGCAGAAAAGGAATAAGATCATTTGTTAAATTATCATACAGATTATATAGCAGAAAGGAATAAGATCATTTGTTAAATTATCATACAGATTATATAGCAGAAAAGGAATAAGATCATTTGTTAAATCATCATACAGATTATATAGCAGAAAGGAATAAGATCATTTGTGAAATCATCATACAGATTATATAGCAGAAAAGGAATAAGATCATTTGTTAAATCGTCATACAGATTATATAGCAGAAAGGAATAAGATCATTTGTTAAATCGTCATACAGATTATATAGCAGAAAGGAATAAGATCATTTGTGAAATCATCATACAGATTATATAGCAGAAAAGGAATAAGATCATTTGTTAAATCGTCATACAGATTATATAGCAGAAAGGAATAAGATCATTTGTGAAATCATCATACAGATTATATAGCAGAAAAGGAATAAGATCATTTGTTAAATCGTCATACAGATTATATAGCAGAAAAGGAATAAGATCATTTGTTAAATCGTCATACAGATTATATAGCAGAAAGGAATAAGATCATTTGTGAAATCATCATACAGATTATATAGCAGAAAAGGAATAAGATCATTTGTTAAATCGTCATACAGATTATATAGCAGAAAAGGAATAAGATCATTTGTTAAATCGTCATACAGATTATATAGCAGAAAGGAATAAGATCATTTGTTAAATCATCATACAGATTATATAGCAGAAAAGGAATAAGATCATTTGTGAAATCATCATACAGATTATATAGCAGAAAGGAATAAGATCATTTGTGAAATCATCATACAGATTATATAGCAGAAAAGGAATAAGATCATTTGTTAAATCATCATACAGATTATATAGCAGAAAGGAATAAGATCATTTGTTAAATCGTCATACAGATTATATAGCAGAAAAGGAAAAAGATCATTTGTGAAATCGTCATACAGATTATATAGCAGAAAGGAATAAGATCATTTGTTAAATCATCATACAGATTATATAGCAGAAAAGGAATAAGATCATTTGTTAAATCGTCATACAGATTATATAGCAGAAAAGGAATAAGATCATTTGTTAAATCATCATACAGATTATATAGCAGAAAGGAATAAGATCATTTGTGAAATCATCATACAGATTATATAGCAGAAAAGGAATAAGATCATTTGTGAAATCATCATACAGATTATATAGCAGAAAAGGAATAAGATCATTTGTTAAATCATCATACAGATTATATAGCAGAAAGGAATAAGATCATTTGTGAAATCATCATACAGATTATATAGCAGAAAAGGAATAAGATCATTTGTTAAATCGTCATACAGATTATATAGCAGAAAAGGAATAAGATCATTTGTTAAATTATCATACAGATTATATAGCAGAAAAGGAATAAGATCATTTGTTAAATTATCATACAGATTATATAGCAGAAAAGGAATAAGATCATTTGTTAAATCATCATACAGATTATATAGCAGAAAGGAATAAGATCATTTGTGAAATCATCATACAGATTATATAGCAGAAAAGGAATAAGATCATTTGTTAAATCGTCATACAGATTATATAGCAGAAAGGAATAAGATCATTTGTTAAATCATCATACAGATTATATAGCAGAAAGGAATAAGATCATTTGTGAAATCATCATACAGATTATATAGCAGAAAAGGAATAAGATCATTTGTTAAATCGTCATACAGATTATATAGCAGAAAGAAATAAGATCATTTGTGAAATCATCATACAGATTATATAGCAGAAAAGGAATAAGATCATTTGTTAAATCGTCATACAGATTATATAGCAGAAAAGGAATAAGATCATTTGTTAAATCGTCATACAGATTATATAGCAGAAAGGAATAAGATCAATTGTGAAATCATCATACAGATTATATAGCAGAAAAGGAATAAGATCATTTGTTAAATCGTCATACAGATTATATAGCAGAAAAGGAATAAGATCATTTGTTAAATCGTCATACAGATTATATAGCAGAAAGGAATAAGATCATTTGTTAAATCATCATACAGATTATATAGCAGAAAAGGAATAAGATCATTTGTGAAATCATCATACAGATTATATAGCAGAAAGGAATAAGATCATTTGTGAAATCATCATACAGATTATATAGCAGAAAAGGAATAAGATCATTTGTTAAATCATCATACAGATTATATAGCAGAAAGGAATAAGATCATTTGTTAAATCGTCATACAGATTATATAGCAGAAAAGGAATAAGATCATTTGTTAAATCGTCATACAGATTATATAGCAGAAAGGAATAAGATCATTTGTTAAATCATCATACAGATTATATAGCAGAAAAGGAATAAGATCATTTGTTAAATCGTCATACAGATTATATAGCAGAAAAGGAATAAGATCATTTGTTAAATCATCATACAGATTATATAGCAGAAAGGAATAAGATCATTTGTGAAATCATCATACAGATTATATAGCAGAAAAGGAATAAGATCATTTGTGAAATCATCATACAGATTATATAGCAGAAAAGGAATAAGATCATTTGTTAAATCATCATACAGATTATATAGCAGAAAAGGAATAAGATCATTTGTTAAATCGTCATACAGATTTTATAGCAGAAAGGAATAAGATCATTTGTGAAATCATCATACAGATTATATAGCAGAAAAGGAATAAGATCATTTGTTAAATTATCATACAGATTATATAGCAGAAAAGGAATAAGATCATTTGTTAAATCGTCATACAGATTATATAGCAGAAAAGGAATAAGATCATTTGTTAAATCATCATACAGATTATATAGCAGAAAAGGAATAAGATCATTTGTTAAATCGTCATACAGATTATATAGCAGAAAAGGAATAAGATCATTTGTTAAATCATCATACAGATTATATAACAGAAAGGAATAAGATCATTTGTGAAATCATCATACAGATTATATAGCAGAAAAGGAATAAGATCATTTGTTAAATTATCATACAGATTATATAGCAGAAAAGGAATAAGATCATTTGTTAAATCATCATACAGATTATATAGCAGAAAAGGAATAAGATCATTTGTTAAATCATCATACAGATTATATAGCAGAAAAGGAATAAGATCATTTGTTAAATCATCATACAGATTATATAGCAGAAAAGGAATAAGATCATTTGTTAAATCGTCATACAGATTATATAGCAGAAAGGAATAAGATCATTTGTGAAATCATCATACAGATTATATAGCAGAAAAGGAATAAGATCATTTGTTAAATTATCATACAGATTATATAGCAGAAAAGGAATAAGATCATTTGTTAAATCATCATACAGATTATATAGCAGAAAAGGAATAAGATCATTTGTTAAATTATCATACAGATTATATAGCAGAAAAGGAATAAGATCATTTGTTAAATCATCATACAGATTATATAGCAGAAAAGGAATAAGATCATTTGTTAAATCGTCATACAGATTATATAGCAGAAAAGGAATAAGATCATTTGTTAAATCATCATACAGATTATATAGCAGAAAAGGAATAAGATCATTTGTTAAATTATCATACAGATTATATAGCAGAAAAGGAATAAGATCATTTGTTAAATCATCATACAGATTATATAGCAGAAAGGAAAAAGATCATTTGTGAAATCATCATACAGATTATATAGCAGAAAAGGAATAAGATCATTTGTTAAATCGTCATACAGATTATATAGCAGAAAAGGAATAAGATCATTTGTTAAATTATCATACAGATTATATAGCAGAAAAGGAATAAGATCATTTGTTAAATCATCATACAGATTATATAGCAGAAAGGAATAAGATCATTTGTGAAATCATCATACAGATTATATAGCAGAAAAGGAATAAGATCATTTGTTAAATCGTCATACAGATTATATAGCAGAAAGGAATAAGATCATTTGTTAAATCATCATACAGATTATATAGCAGAAAGGAATAAGATCATTTGTGAAATCATCATACAGATTATATAGCAGAAAAGGAATAAGATCATTTGTTAAATCGTCATACAGATTATATAGCAGAAAGGAATAAGATCATTTGTGAAATCATCATACAGATTATATAGCAGAAAAGGAATAAGATCATTTGTTAAATCGTCATACAGATTATATAGCAGAAAAGGAATAAGATCATTTGTTAAATCGTCATACAGATTATATAGCAGAAAGGAATAAGATCAATTGTGAAATCATCATACAGATTATATAGCAGAAAAGGAATAAGATCATTTGTTAAATCGTCATACAGATTATATAGCAGAAAAGGAATAAGATCATTTGTTAAATCGTCATACAGATTATATAGCAGAAAGGAATAAGATCATTTGTTAAATCATCATACAGATTATATAGCAGAAAAGGAATAAGATCATTTGTGAAATCATCATACAGATTATATAAGAGAAAGGAATAAGATCATTTGTGAAATCATCATACAGATTATATAGCAGAAAAGGAATAAGATCATTTGTTAAATCATCATACAGATTATATAGCAGAAAGGAATAAGATCATTTGTTAAATCGTCATACAGATTATATAGCAGAAAAGGAATAAGATCATTTGTTAAATCGTCATACAGATTATATAGCAGAAAGGAATAAGATCATTTGTTAAATCATCATACAGATTATATAGCAGAAAAGGAATAAGATCATTTGTTAAATCGTCATACAGATTATATAGCAGAAAAGGAATAAGATCATTTGTTAAATCATCATACAGATTATATAGCAGAAAGGAATAAGATCATTTGTGAAATCATCATACAGATTATATAGCAGAAAAGGAATAAGATCATTTGTGAAATCATCATACAGATTATATAGCAGAAAAGGAATAAGATCATTTGTTAAATCATCATACAGATTATATAGCAGAAAAGGAATAAGATCATTTGTTAAATCGTCATACAGATTTTATAGCAGAAAGGAATAAGATCATTTGTGAAATCATCATACAGATTATATAGCAGAAAAGGAATAAGATCATTTGTTAAATTATCATACAGATTATATAGCAGAAAAGGAATAAGATCATTTGTTAAATCGTCATACAGATTATATAGCAGAAAAGGAATAAGATCATTTGTTAAATCATCATACAGATTATATAGCAGAAAAGGAATAAGATCATTTGTTAAATCGTCATACAGATTATATAGCAGAAAAGGAATAAGATCATTTGTTAAATCATCATACAGATTATATAACAGAAAGGAATAAGATCATTTGTGAAATCATCATACAGATTATATAGCAGAAAAGGAATAAGATCATTTGTTAAATTATCATACAGATTATATAGCAGAAAAGGAATAAGATCATTTGTTAAATCATCATACAGATTATATAGCAGAAAAGGAATAAGATCATTTGTTAAATCATCATACAGATTATATAGCAGAAAAGGAATAAGATCATTTGTTAAATCATCATACAGATTATATAGCAGAAAAGGAATAAGATCATTTGTTAAATTATCATACAGATTATATAGCAGAAAAGGAATAAGATCATTTGTGAAATCATCATACAGATTATATAGCAGAAAAGGAATAAGATCATTTGTTAAATCGTCATACAGATTATATAGCAGAAAAGGAATAAGATCATTTGTTAAATCATCATACAGATTATATAGCAGAAAAGGAATAAGATCATTTGTTAAATCATCATACAGATTATATAGCAGAAAAGGAATAAGATCATTTGTTAAATCATCATACAGATTATATAGCAGAAAAGGAATAAGATCATTTGTTAAATCGTCATACAGATTATATAGCAGAAAGGAATAAGATCATTTGTGAAATCATCATACAGATTATATAGCAGAAAAGGAATAAGATCATTTGTTAAATCATCATACAGATTATATAGCAGAAAAGGAATAAGATCATTTGTTAAATCATCATACAGATTATATAGCAGAAAAGGAATAAGATCATTTGTTAAATCGTCATACAGATTATATAGCAGAAAGGAATAAGATCATTTGTGAAATCATCATACAGATTATATAGCAGAAAAGGAATAAGATCATTTGTTAAATTATCATACAGATTATATAGCAGAAAAGGAATAAGATCATTTGTTAAATCATCATACAGATTATATAGCAGAAAAGGACTAAGATCATTTGTTAAATTATCATACAGATTATATAGCAGAAAAGGAATAAGATCATTTGTTAAATCATCATACAGATTATATAGCAGAAAGGAATAAGATCATTTGTTAAATCGTCATACAGATTATATAGCAGAAAAGGAATAAGATCATTTACCAAATTTTCATTGTAAAGAAAGTATTTTTCATGTATTACCGAAGTAGATAAATCAAAACTGCTAATGACTAGTAATGTTAATTATGTAGAGGATACTAAACGACATTCCATTTAATACCATTTTTATTAAACGAGTTAATGATTAGGTATAAAAGGAGCGAGAGCGGCATAACGACAACTGTCGACGATTTGTAAATAATTATTTCTAGATTAACGCAATGTTTAGGTATTTTGAACAACCTTAATAAAAACCGATCCAGTCACTTTTTATTACAATATTCCAATCTTATGATCAATATAAAACAATAACCAACTTACCTGCCGCGGACCTTGATGCACTACAGGACAAACGCGAGTGAATTCTTTGAGTCGATATCTGCTAACGGGTCACGTGACAAGATAATTTGTCGGGGGGGGGGGGGGGGGGGGGGGGGGGGGGGACTAATTTTGTGTTTATTTATAAATTTATAAAAATCATGATTAATGTATATATATAAACTTGTTGGTGCAATACACTTATCTCCCAATTTTAACTTGTTGCCATTAACCTGTGAAGGTAGCCGGTGTGTCCTTCAATAGACGGATTTATTGGAGTATTGTTTGTGAAATCAGATTTGAGGGGACAATCCTGTTTGGTGACATTGGTTTGTAAATTATGGATACACATTCCAGATGTTCCGTGGCGAATCTAGGAAATTTAAAAGGGGACGTGGGGCGGTTCAAACTTTAAGCGATCAATTTATCAACTAAACTTTCAAGGGGTAGGTTTGGGGATTGAGGTTCGAACAACCAGATATCCCAGACTTGTGTGAATACAGACGCGCACTTATTCACCAGACTGAAATCATGACATACTAAGTGTTGTGACAGACATAAATGCAGGGAGAAGTGGAAGGGGGATACGATTTGGTTCCGTCTGTGTGTTTGTCCGCCTGTCCGAGTTAAATAGGACAATGTATTTCAACAACCATTTAAGATAGGATAACCAAATTTTCCGTGTAGCTCTAATGTACTCATACCTTGACGGAGTTCGAAAATGAAAAGCGTTCACGTATTTTTGCCAGAGTTATTCAGAGTTTTTGCTGAACTGGTTTAGGACGTGAGTAAGAGTTCAAGTGAAAAACAATTTGGCTGGGGATGTTAATGACCAGTTGCTCTTGTAATCCAAAAAATGAAACCTTTTGAAGAAGTTAATCGAAGTAAGATATAAATTTTAGGAAGCTTAACGACATAAACATACGCCTTTAATGAAACCATCTGATATATTTTCTTCCAGAATTGAATATAATAGTGAGCGTCGCTGGTCAATTGTAATTCTTCGGGCAAGAAGAACTGTCAAAGAAATTATTTTTTGTAAAGAGAGGTTTACGTTTATAGTTTCCTAACAAGGGGAAGTAACTCTTATCCCAGTAGCGCAGAAACGCATGCTCGCCTAAGAAGTATACCGCTCAATACAGAGGTTATAAAACGGTAACTATTTCATATTATGAATGTGACAGTTAATAAATGATAGGTTAACTGCTACCTAAGTAATCTTATGTTAATTTCCTGCTACTGTAAAATCATTTATTTTCGCGGGGTGTTATTTTCGCGCAAACATAAAAAATGACTGATTCGCAGGGTTTAATTTTCGCGCATATCGACTAAGCAATAGCAAAAATTTGGTGAGCAAAACTACATGCACCGTGCAGCAAAGATTACAGTGAAACTAGTGGTAATAAACTTTTAAAAACAATATTTATTCAAAAAGTCAATGATCAATTTTTTTATTGTATTTAAACGTCTTCAAGGTTTAAAGGGGTAACGATACCTGTCGCCAAGTTTTCCCGGAAGTAAACATTCGGAACGGTTTGTATTTGAATGTACATATCTGCAATCTTTTATCGTATTTTTCTGTTTGTAATCACAGTCAATCTTCTTCTTCTTCTCATCACTTCGCTTCATTCGATGCACATCCGTGTACAAAAGATTTTAAATGAAACTATAGAACTATATATAAGTTGTCGTCCTCTTATTGTTGCTATGAAGTATCAAGACTGAATTTATTTTGCATTTTCTTAACGATATGATTTATTAATTCAACGTTTGATATGGATAGTCTGGACAGAGAGGTTTCTTATTAAGAGAATTTTTGGATGTAATATCGGAAATACATTGCGGAAAGGGACTGGTCTTTTCAAAAATGCCCAGGGAATGTGTATTGAAATACTGCAAACTTTGTACAATGTCGTTTTAGCAACTGGTACATATCCGGAAATGTTGACAAAGGATATATCATATAACTCTTCACAGTAAAGATAGTGTTAATAGACAACTACTTCAGAAGTTTCCGGGGAAAAAACACTGGTAATATCTAGTGATGCGATACCCTGATCGTATTTGTCTGGAAATCCGACTCGCTTCTGTAGCTTGAAATAGAACGCAACGAAGTGCGCATGACATAATCATTCGAAAAACTGCAGCTGAAATTATTGACCTGTTTCAATTTATGCGTGAAATGTATACGGAAATTATCGACTTATTCCGATCATTTAGGCCTACGTTTTTTCGACAATGAAAAATCACACGAATCTTTCTTCCTGTTTTTGTGGCAAAACAGTCAATTAAACGAACGAAAGAGAAAATCAGAAGATGATGCAGGTAATATTATTACTAGCAAAAAATCAGAAAATGAAACAAATGAATCTGAAGCAGAGACATCGAGTAAATCTACGTCATCAGAATGTGATACACCTACACCAACAGTTACATCACAGTCGTCCACGTGCGTTGGCGAAAAAACTTTTGAACAGTCATGGAAACTGCAGGCATGTCAATCATGAAATCATGCAATCGATATCTTCAGAAATAAAAAGAGAAAAGCTTAGGTAAGTGTTGTATTATCATTTATAAGCTACATTTATCTGACCGGTAACTAATGTAAATGTCCGGTATTTTTCAAAGCCGTCTGACATGATGACCGGCTGTCAAAAATGCCAGCGGAAACAATGTAAATATGGTAAAGACGTTTGTCCTTCTATCACAGCTGCTGTCTTCGTAAAGGGAGGTAACCAGTGTGAGAATAAATTGATGGAATGCATCGCGTTCCCTCAAGCAGTACTCGTACCACAAAAGCATTTCAGACATCCTATAATAATTTCATATTAGATTCTAGTTTTCTGTATATAAAGGCTGACTGTATTGTGCCTTCATTGAAATGTTACTTCCGTTTTTCACACGGAGGTTCCGGAAGTTACCTTTCGAGTTGATTTACTTCAACTGCAAGAAAGTACGTGCATATGGAATTGTTGTTTAGTTGAGTTGCTGTCGTTGTTCAGTTGTTGCTGTTCCCGGTAAGGCTTATCATATCATCAAGCTACCAATTCACCACTAGTCTTCGCAAAAGGCCCCCAAAGTACGGTCGAGGTTTTGCCTTACTAATAAGATATGTTACAAATACTTTAAGGCACTCGACCCGAAAAAAGTGCAAAAAATGTTACTATTGCATACGGTGTTATCTAAAATTTATCATTGTTACATTTATTCAGTATCTAGATGACATGGTAGCGCAGTGTTTAGCTTTATCAGCTTCGACTACACTAAAATTCGGCGCAATGCCACCTAAAGTTCGCTTATCCAAGCCGATGCTCGCAGGTTTCAACGCAATGCTCAGCCATATTAGTGTTGCGGGCTTTTCCCCTGTAATGATAGCAGCTGAGTCAAAAGTGAAATACTCTAGAAAGCGGCCTCAAACCCTAACCTTACCTCAAGTATCCAAGATACACACTCTATCATTGACAACGTTGTCGTGAGTTACAGATTGCTGTACTGTGTATGACTCGTGAATCAACGAGGAACATATCAGTGACAGAGAAACGTCCATACACAGAAACCCATAATAAGCATGACTTACGGATGTTATTTAAGAAATAAAGTTCGCTCTACCCCAATGTGTTTTGTAATAAAGTATAGTTTTGCCCTGAACTATTATAGTTAAAGCACGAGGATCCGAGTGCTTTAACGTTATGATAGTTCAGGGCAAAACTATACTTTATTACAAAACACATTGGGGTAGAGCGAACTTTATTTCTTTTCTAAGATGCTAAAATGATCTATACAGAGACCACTCTGCTTTTAATAATCTCGAAATAAAATATAGTGTTTACATCGCTCACATTAAGAATCCATGAACAGGGCTAAATGTTGGTTATTCCAAGTATGGAACCCAACCCCTAGTTATAAACGACATTTAGTTGGTAAAAGCTCTGATTACTGCAGTTTTGCAGTTTAAATTTTTCATTTATTCAATTTTGAATTATATTTTCTTCTAATATTTTTCTTTAAAAACTTAAACAAACAAATTAACACCTCTTGGTTTTTAAAAACCTTTACTTTTACAAACTCTTGTCGTGCGATTATGCAGTGCGGGCCACATTGACCATTTAAGGCTTATGACGTGGTTAACATACCACAAAGAATTATGGGTATTTTTTGTTTTGGAAGCGTGATGGCGGACTGAATCCTGAATTTTTTTTGCTGCTGTCATAAACGTTGAAGGTGATGCTTTAATCTTTTATTTAAGCAGACTATTGGGGCTGTACACCCAGAATTATTTAATTATTAGATTGACCGTATCACATTGAACCTTGTAGAGACGGTTGACGGGAACCAACGTCACAGTCCCACGGGGCGCCGTGACCTGACGTAAAACAACGCGGTCACTCGACAGTCGACAAGCATTTGCTTTCCATTCTTCTTTCCGGTAGATAGAACTAAATAATTCGAAACAAGTCCCCATTATAAGAAACATTATCGGCAAAATCGCCAATACGATAGACATTGATAGGGACAAGCCATGTTGATCGAAAGAACCGAGATGAAAGGTTACCATGGACGCGTGATCACAAGGGGGCAGCGGGGAAGAGCGGATAGAGTCATTCGATTGTTACGTCATGAAAAAACTATACCTTTATTGTCTGATAAAGTACTTTTTTTCGATTGTTCTAACCGCTAGGCATCTTAGAATTGCTCATAAATGAATATGAGAGAGAACCATTGGAACATATTATATACATCTTGGATTTGATGACTTTAGGACTTCCTGTCAAAGTCTCCGGGGCTCCGATCAAAACGAATCATTCCATTTCTTTCTGAAAAGGGGATAGATCTGGAAAGCCGTAATGTTGACTCTTTAGCAAATAGAAAAAATAGAGTTGGTGATTCTCTGGACCCAGACTTTTGTTGATATATTTTATTACCTTATGAGTCCCAGCGCCAATAGCTCAATCATTATATTAACTAAACTTAAACTTAAAAAAGGTAAATGATAAGCAAGTCATGGAATCATACTGATTTACTGAGAAAATAAGTTGTGAGCTTGTTATATGATGGAATACTGATGATGCATAATTTAGATTTTGACAAGTCTTCAGTAAAGAACAGATGTCACTCATGTCTGAGTTACTCTTCGATATCGTTTAGTTACTATTCAAAGGGTGAAATTACTGTCAGAAACGATGTCCATACTAGATAAGATGTTCTTAGAATGTCATAAGAGTTATTTTTAAAAACCTTCCAAAATTGATTACAATAAATTAACCTTAGCACTTTCGTTAATTTTGAAATCTTGGAAGAATAAAATATTTGAATGTTTAGAATTTTAAAAACTTTGTATGTTTTCAGGCTAAATGCGTGTGAGGATTAATCTTAATTGAGCATATGTAAATAGTACAATACGCAGGGTAGCCTTATCAGAATCAAGGCCAATTAGATCAGGTTGGTAAAGAGTTCAGTCTATATTAAAATATCAAATATGATGAACTGATCAACGTATGTGAGTGAATAAAATTTAAGATAACGTATTTTCAAAAGTTCGAAATTTTCACTTTTTTGTCAGTTTTTTTAAGTTACATATGTAAAACGATAAGCGTCTAACAAATTCACAAATTGGATAAGATAACACCTTATCAATGTAAATTCTTATTCAAGTCAACAACCATGAAAGAGTTATGTGCTGTTATATATTCATTGATGCTTTCAGTACAGGCATTGATAATTCCGATTGCAAAACCGGATGGATCTTTGGACGTATCCAGTCTCCTTAGTCACATTGCGTTATTGGAACAGCAAATAGAAAACAAGGCATCTCTGAAAACAGTGACACGATTGGAATCAGAACTTCAAACAGCTCGGACGGAGCAGAAGGTCACACAATCAAAGCTGGACACAGCCCTGAATGATCTAAAGGATCTGTCTAACGTCAAGACGGAGTTGGCAGTTCTACAGAGTCAGATGACGTCAGGGAACGGTCCGTGTACTTGTGGATCTTCGGGAAACAGTCAACCATCACAAGATCTGTCCGTTATTCGAGATGACCTGTCTAGCATTCGAGATGACCTGTCTGGTATTCGAGATGACCTGTCTGGTATTCGAGATGACGTTTCCACCCTGAAATCTGAGGTGAACCAGCTAAAGTTAGAAACAAACAAAACAGATGTCTCTCGTCTCTCTTCTGACATGGCCACCATTAAACAGAGGTCTTTCAGCTTCAATCTTTCCATAACAGGACTATAACAACGCAAGGTACGCTACAAGGCAATTGTGCCAAATTTAAATGTCCATTTTCAAAAACAATGGTTTATTCGACAGTAGCTTTTATTTTCACAGAAATGGATAAACATTACATTTTATCTCTTTGGATATTTTTGATACATATCATCAATATACACTACAAGGATGTTGTATTCCTTTACACACCTTAAATCTAACTGCACTCAACCCTCAACACCTTCCACCCCAGAAATCTTACTATAGGTAAAGTCATTGTAGACATTTAGCACATAATCTGACTAGGAATGTTTAGCATCTCACATTGAAAGCAAATACTCTGAAATGTCCTTATTCCAAAATAACCAATCAAGGAACACGATCCTAGCTCATATGGGAGGAGATTGCAATCTTTATCTGTCACAACATCATCAAATGTTAACCTTTTCTCAAGGAAGAAGAATTTACACAAGATTGGGAGGAACAAACTGTCCATCAGGGACCAACATGGTGTATTAAGGTGAGAGCCTTCTGAAATTGTGTGTCATTAAAATGATTAATAACGAGCACATTACTTTTAGCAAAATTTGAAATGCATAAAGTCTGACGAGTTACAGACTCAAAGGTTCTTTTTTAAATACGTATAAAAGTGAATAAATCACTCAATTCCAACGCAAGTTGGACAAAACAAAACAAAACAACAATGTATATGGATGTATAAGATTTAGTATTCTGTTTAATACTCGCCCACATGCATCAAGCATAAATGCTGACATTTCTGCGACTCGGCTGTCATTGTGAGGGCAGCTCTAATATTATGAAGTTCTTAATGTTTTAGGATACGCTTCTTGGTAAAATCACGCTCAGGAAGGGGGATCTTCGTCAATGCTGTGTCTTCCAGATCATCCGATCACTCTAATCCCGTGCACGGCAATCATGAAGATGCTACATCTCTCAATTGGGGAACAGAATATAGGGAAGACTATCAAAACTGGCCTTTTCATCTGTTACCGGGAGAAGTGTGGTTTGCGAGAGCAGCAGAGCAACGTTCCTCATCGTTCCAGCGAAGCTTGCTTCTTATTATATTATATTTCTATATTTTGAAAACTCGTTACAGAGAGATTATTTAAATGTAGGATGTTCAATTTTGTTCAAGGTTTCTTTATTCTCATGGTTTTAGTTCTAATCGAATTTTAACAGAACCAGTTCAACATCTCAAACTAGAGATTCAAAGACAGAAAACGTTTTGTTTTCATTTTGGCTGGCCATTTTATAATGTAATGTAACCCTTTTATTATTCTGCATGTGTGTGGTCTTTGTTTAATACAAATATAGTAATGCATGTGGTTGTACCTGTTTTAATTCAGGGATTCAAATGAGGGATTCAGTATTGAAAAGGTACACATGTTACCCCTGTAAAAATATGTCCATCCACTGATTCTGTCAAATATTGATCAGCGCATAAGATAAACCATATACTCTTTTCATAAAGTGGTAGCAAGGTATGTATGCCTTTAATTGTCCACTATGCTTGTTTATTTGCGACAAGATCATAGAAACTATTCACTGTATGTTGATTATAACGATGTTATTATTTCATAATCTGAACAAAAACATCTGTTGGTGATAACATGTAGTTTGAAAAGAATCCTGCAGGATATATCTGAAAGAGCAACCGTACTTTTCGTTTATGACAGGTGCCTTGAGTCAGTATTGCTTGAGAGGACATCAAAACAAGTTTGGAGAATCTGCAATATGTTTCCTATTCACGACTACTGGGTCCAGACTACAACCGATTGGACAATTACGTCCTTAAAAAGACCCGAAACCTCAACAACAAGTGATTCTAGATGCAAACACCTACTGCAAATATTTCAGGTCCTTCAAGCTTTAGTCTAAAGAAAATTCAAACGTCATTAAATCTTTTATAAGACTTGTTTCAGTTAATGTTTTTATACGAACGCTGTTTTCTTTGTTGCAGGGGCAAAGACGTCCCTTGGAAACGATTGAGTGTGCGATTATCATCTGCAGTGGACAACTCATTCATGATATGAAGAGCATCATTCATTTCAGCTACATTGACTGTTAAACTCTCAAACGTTATTATCACTATTTACTGTGTTTATTTCACTGTTAGATTCAAGTTGATGTATGTCACTGGCAAAACGTTTAACAACATTTGGTATTTTCTAAAATGGTCTGACTCTATAACTCTGAATTGTATGTACACTTTTAACAACATTAATGCTACGACAAACTTAGTAACCTTTTTGATCACATTGAAACACTTGAATGTGATTTATATATGTATATGCAATAATTTACCTTTTTATTCGGAATCACACTATATGTATCTTGGATAGTATAAGGTCTTGCACGTTTTGGTGGTTTCGATTTTAGGATTCGAAACCACACGTCCAGAGTCAGACAGCCATCTTTAGTATTGACCATACTTGGTTTACAGTGAATAAACAAAGGTTGCTAAAACAAAAGCTTTAATACTAAGAAACACAAAAGATTAACATGAATACATATTCCATTCATAGAAATGTTGACATATACACACAAAAGCTCATTGTCAGTCAATTTGTTAACTCAATGACCTATTCAAGTTTCTACACTTTCCACACTTAAAAAAGTCTAAATATTATAGTTTCGAGTTTTAATCGGTCTTTAAAACACTTCATTTTGTCTGAATTAAAACATTTCTCTGCCTGACACAATCATAAAGTCACATAAAGACCGCCGAATATTTGGACAATGTTCAAACTATATCCCACTGTATTAAAAGCTAATATGTTGAAAAACAATACAAATATGTTCAACGATAACATTTTGATGAGCAAACATCTTAGAGGCAAACACACTTCGTAACTTACATGTATGCACAATATGTGTAGAACTAAATTTAAAATCCAAAACTTTGTTCCATAGGAGATATCGCTTATGGAAGATCAGACGATATCTCCTAGAAGATATTGTTTCGACAGTAAATTTTGAACAATGCCCTTTTACAGTCAAGTTCATGACATCTTAATTGTTTTACATCATCAAGCAATGACATCACATTGCTATAACGTCATAAACATGTAGGATGTTCAATTTTGTTCAAGGTTTCTTTATTCTTTATATAAATACTGGCCTTTTCATCTGTTACCGGGAGAAGTGTGGTTTGAGAGAGTTGCAGAGCAACTTTCTTCATCGTTGTAGCGACGTTTGCTTCTTATGAAAATTATATTTCTATGTTTTGAAAACTCGTTACTGAGAGATTATTTAAATGTAGGATGTTCAATTTTGTTCAGGTTTTCTTTATTCTCATGGTTTTAGTTCTAATCGAATTTTAACAGAACCAGTTCAACACCTCAAACTAGAGATTCAAAGACAGAAAACTTTTTTCATTTTGGCTGGCCATTCCATAATGTAGATAACCATATTAAGACGTCATAAACATGACGACGTCACAGTGCTATGATATCACCGCACTGAGAGTCTTAAGTAGTGCAGTGTTCAGAAATATACATTTTCCACAGAATGAAATATGATTTTGGATGATAAATAGAATCTAACCATCGTGTCTTCTTATATCAAATATATCAAACTCGTTGATTTAACTTGTGTTGATATATTTGATATCAGAAGACACTTGGGTGAGATTCTCTCTATATATAAATACGTATGAAACATCATTCATCACAAGCTACAAAAAAGCCTAAGAATCAGGATTTGTACATTTTCTTTCACAAGTCAAATGTAATCTTCTATGTGTCTTTGATGGGCTCATGAAAATTTTTTTTATACACAATACGCAAATATTCATTTTTATTAGGACTGCTCACACATATCTGTCTCAAAAACAATTATGGGGTGCAAAGCCTAGACCAAATACAATAAAACACTTTAAAGTACATAGAGCTCAGTAGAAAATAAATGTTTGTGCATAAATATATGTCAAAATGATATCATAATTTATCATAATGATGCACCTTTAGGAAACAATCTTAAACACCTCGAGTGATTTATCAGGAAACTATCAATGGGAAAACCGTGTGACAAAAGTAATGACGTCCCCACACTTTTTTCAATCCAAAGCCACTGACTTTTAGCAGAGATCTTTAGAATGTCGCATTTTTGGATTCTAGCTTGTTTTGAGGATGTTGGTATTTTCAATTCCGTAAAATACAGTTGGTATCACCTCTTCTACAAAGACGTTGAACTTGGAAAATACTTGAACTTAAAAAAAGAAAATAACGTCTGTTTCATATAATTCCGGATGGACGATGTGTCAGACCAAGAGTAACAGAATCAGTCTTCAAACCCTGTAGCATGCGTTTATTTATCAAACCTCTTAGTAAAGCTTAAAAATAAAGAGACAATCAAAGGGCTTGTGTTACAGCTGACTACTAGCAAGTCACACACTGGGCATGGCTTCGAGTCATCCATCCGGTGATTTTGTCAAAGCGTTCGCCAGTCTCATTAAGCAGTTATCAAAACAAGGGTATAAAAAGTTCCCGAGTTTTCGATTTAAAGCGTATATTTTCTCATTTTTTGGCTGTATTGATTCTTATAAGCGATACGAACACAGATAATAACTTATGATAACCAAAACTATGCGTTACGTCTCCTCTTTCACACTGAGTTATCAGGTAACTAACAGAGGAAAAACCGTATGACAGAAGAAATGATGTCCCGAGTCACTGGCAAAAACTTCAGAAACCTTTACTGGATGTAGAAATAAATCACTACTGTTGAAATACTTTTGATACACTTTTCTTTTTCCATCATAACCAAGATAAGTCCCTGGTATGATGTGAATGTTTTCAACTTTTCCAACTCCATAAAATACAGTTGGTATCACCACTTCTACAAAAACCTTGAACTTGGAAAATAATTCAAAAAAGAAAATAACTTCTGGTTTATAAGAGGCCGGCACATACGCTATGTCCGACCACGAGTGACATAATCTATCCTCAAACCCTGTTGCATTTTTTAAATGATTCAAATATATGTTCAACCTCTTAGGGTCGTTATGTTTTAGAATTGAAATGCCTTTACTATAAAGTTCCTTCCCATACTTTGGATGTTCAACCCAATGCCACCTATTCTTGGCTGACATCTTTAGTATGTTGCATTTTAAGATCCATAGCTTGTCTTGAGGATGTTGGTGGAGGTTCCAGACATTCAACAGGAGATCATCGCCTATATACAAGTACCCGTCAACTTTGTAATTCATCTTCATAGCTTGGACAAGGCATCTATAGGCAAGATATCCTCCGACCACATCAACCTCTGTAAAGGAAACATCTTTGTGTCGGTTCTGTCGATCGAATTCCATTTTATTACTTCCACAGTACAGTATATTAGGGAAATGCATTCTGTACAGTGTTTCTAAGAAATAAATGTTTTCATAATGAGGAAAATTGAAGACGATGATAAGAAGTAAATTCGGATATGTCTTGACCTTGTGTTCAAGGACACCAAAAGGAAGTTTTGACGCTTTACAGATTTTGGAGATTTCTGTCAGTTTTGCAGAGAGAGGATTCGAATTTGTCTCTTGATCCAGAGTTGGAGGGATCTGTCTGGCCGCGTGGAATTTGACCTTTGAACTTTTATCAGATTTTAAAATATTTGGGATTATATCTTCAGATACAGAATGAAATCTTTTAAACGATATCCTTGTAGGTTCCCTGTATCCAATTACCTCCAAATCATGAACCCAATTTGTTACTAATGAGACATCTTGATGCTCCATAAGACCCTCAGAAACCATATCGCTTGTCAACTGAATAACACAGTTGAAAAAAGACAGTGATTCATCACAATCCCACTTACTCAGGAAGGCCACCAAACGTTCTGTTTCAAAGTACAGATCTTTCTCTTCCTTTGCGTCTCGAAGATATGAATGAGCATTTCTCTTCTGGAAGGCGTTGGGTGGAAAGAATGCAAGGTGTCCCCCAATCTCCCACATCAACCTCTGGGACCAATACCCTCGCCATATATCACAAACACGTTGTGTTGTCGTAACCGGAAGGAGTAAAGCCCAGAATGCATCATAAAGGAAGAGGGTATTCTGGGAGTTAAAGGGAGCGAAGACACCATTTGGTACAATCACAGGCGGCGCGCTACCATCGAAGGTCACATTTAATCTTGAGGTCGTCTGCTTCCGGGTTAATCTAAAAATAGCATCCATGTCCGGATCACCATTTACCACGCCCTGCTGAATCAACGGAGTCTCGTAATTATCAAGCAAGTAGTCAGAGGTAAAGTTCCCCCCAACAGCAGACAAGGGGTAGCCTCGAGGCCAAAGCGTAGGTTGACCAAAGTACCGGTAAGGATTGAAGAGTTCCTTCCCATCAAAAGCCAGAGTCAACATTGATGGTTTGAGGACGAAGTTCTTCAACAGGTCAAGAGGCCGGTTATCATCATCAGTCTCATATATGACCTTTGCCCCGTGTGATATGGCAAACAGGTATCCAATATTCTTCCTCGCATAATTTCTAAGTGGGATATGTTTAGAAGTTTGAAGTTTTAGACCCTGCTGATCTCCAACACTGAGATATATGCACCCTGGCAGGCTGGAATAAGATGGAATTCATATTTAAATGAATTTATATCTCTAAACCTCTCTATGTTTCTATTTCAAATTCATAATGTCAGCATTATAAGCTGCGTTATGATTCATTTTTAGTTTATTTAAGCAATCTCAAAACGTATTCTATGTGTTTCATTTATTTTGATGCTAAATGATGAAAGCAAGGAATTGTATAACTTGCAAAATACAATGACCTGTTTGATTTGATAACATTAATGCGAAATGCTTAAACTAAGAAATACTGAAAATACGGATCGTCAGAAGATTACAGAGCCCCTCGATCTCCAATAAATCGTGATATAAGCTTAAAGCCTTCAAAGCCTGACTCTTTCTGCAGATTTCTTGGTCCAAAGAGAATGTTAACTGTAGATTCTTTATTTTCTTCTTATTAATGTATACACAAGCTTTGGTTTGACAATGTATGACTCTATGATATCAATCAAACCCACCTCCAGTCTGTAGGTGTCTTGGTGTCTCCCACCACAACCAACTGCCACTCCGGTATTTGTGCAAGGAACCTGACATCAGGAGTTGGCTGGGAGACTGTGGTGACGACAATCCACTTCTCACTCCTTGTAAGGCCATACCTTTTCGTCCGGCTAAATGATCAAAGACAGGATTTGCTAGTTGTTATAAGATGGACAAGACAGTAACCTTTAGCCCGAATCTCAACAAAGACAAGGAAATGGAATTTCACAGGGGAGCAACTTCACAAATAAGGCAGGAAAGGGTCAAGTTTCAATCGAAGAAAAAGCTTCGACATGAGGGAATTTAGGGTTTAACGCCGCTTTCAAGAGTATCTCATTTCTGGATGATTCATAAAAGTTTAATTACACGTTTATCTTATCACTTTCTACTATTCATTAGATCATAAGGATGAAAAAGAATGATTTTCTACATACCATTTGATATGTTACAATATTTGACGTACTTGTTAAAGCTTAACTATGGCAAAATAAATATTCTGACCTTATCAGTGTATAGAATGTTGCGGTAGGGAACCTCTCGTACTGGCTTGGTTATAAAGATTCAAATGAAGACACTTATTGCTACTGTCAAAAAAGTTGTTAGGCAAAGCGGTTCAATAACAGGAACTCAATATCGTAAATAAAACGTAGTTAAAAAGTAGATTTTAAAAATGCCTGCCTCCTCTATACAGAAGAGTGGGGCAGATATTTTTAATCTACAATTTACCTACGTTTTATTTACGATATCGAGATCCTGTTCATAAAATTTTCTGCAATATCCACGAATGGTTCCAGGGTTAAAATGGTAGTCACGCAACTACTAACTTTTAGGGAATTCTCGCGTTTATCCCGGGTTACCTTCTTCATTAACTCACGCGGAGGGGGGGGGGGGGGGGGGGGGGGGGGAGGGAGAGGGAGGTTGTGGTGTGTTTCTTTCCTGGTTGAGTCACGCAACTACTTATAGCAATATTCACTTTTAGGAAACTTGATATTAACTTGAAGGGGAATTCTCGCGAAAACTCTTTCTCCTTTGCGTAAGCATCATCTCCATATACTCACAAGGTGTTCAGCTGGGAAATCAGGAATAGCAGGGCCGCTATTCCAAGGACGACAACAGACAGAAAAAGTCGTTTAGTAAAATTCATGACGTCTTGTAGAGTCTAGAAGAAAAGGAAAGTGAAAGTTTTATCATGTCCCTGACACAAATTAGTCGCAGGTACGTAGTGCTCTCCTCCTTCAGTCCGTCCGTTAACAGTCCGGAATCGTTTCCGGAGCATTACAATAATACTATATGAGGTGGAATTATAAATTTGGTATGAATGTTGGGCGCTGGGCGCTGAAAAGCTTTTTAGAAGTTAAAAGTTCGGGGCGCCTATAATTTTTAAGCTTTTCCCAAAAAAATTTTCTTCTTTCTTTTCCGGATCATGTCTTGAAAACGATATGTCTTGGAAACTTGAAATTTGGTATGAATTTTACAAAAGGGGTGCTGATATGTATTTTAGGGGTTAAAACTACATTGTGTCAATAACTCTTAAAAACTTGACAAAAAACAGCCAAAGTTAACGAGTTTTTTTAAATTTTCCCGTACATTTCACGAATACTATATGGCTTTTATACTTCAGATTTAACATGAATGTTACTTATAGTTTGGTGAAATGCCGGTTACGGTTTCAAACTCCAGGGTGGAAAAATAAGAAAACATCAATCAAAAAACAGCAACATCTTAAGACTTTGTTTCTTTTCCAGAGCACTTCCTGAAACTATATGACTTCGATACTTCAAATTTAGTATGAATATCACCTACAGTGTGCCTTTTAAGGGTTGAAAATCCAGGATACCAATGAATTTTAAACTTAGTCTTATGTCTTAGTGGTTACAAAGTCTAGGTGCAAAGTTTATTTGAAATTATGACCAAAATCAGCACAACTGCACGTTTGATCGCGTATTTGACCTAAATGTTGACCAAATATGTGACATCACCTTTTTTAATGTAATCCTAATTTATTGATATGATTGACTTTCCAAATAACTAAAAACTTAAAGACGATTATACAAACGGCGGGATAATTGAGCTGTGATCACTTTTGCCTTGTTCTCGTAGTTGCTGTGACTTCGGGACCAGAAGAAACCTTTCACTTGACCTTTCAGAGTCTCTTATCTTCACAGGGGGCACCTGCCGAAAGTCAGCTTACATTACAGTAGCAACATACATGTACGAAGTACCAATTCAACTCGATGGGTTTGGACACATTGCTGTTATTTAGTAGATTGAACTTGGTTACAGGCTCTGTCTCTGCAAAGAAAATCGGTCAAAGGTCTTATCACTAAGTCGCAGGCGAATGGAACATAACAACATACAAAATATCTTAGCTATCCAAGCACCCTTAAGTATAGTTCAGCTCATTTAAAACAATGCTGTGATTTATGATACAAAATGCATTGGCTTTACTTAGGTGTAGTGAGAAAAGCTACGTCATGTAATACATGCGCAATCTTTCACCTCCCCAGATAGAGTTGCCTTCAACAAAACCATCAATTCACTGAAAGGACAAATAGTCAAACCGTTTTCATCATTTGACATCATCATTTTGATCATTTTAACCAAATAACCGTTAATGGGTTTGTTTTCTTATCGTTTTCAATTCGAAAGACAATTAAACAATTAAGAAATGGTGAATTTAACCAACACTGACTTCATCGGGTTTATATAAAACGGATGTTGACCTCATCACCAGTCCATGGCTTAAAAGCATTTTAATGCCGTAAAGATAATAATACATCTGAAATAATGAGCAATAGTTATAACGACTAAGAATTTGATTCGTCAATTTACCGAATAGTACCAAAACCTATACAAACTGCACTCGGTAAACTTACCCTCGTCCCCAGGTCTGATCGTCCATTAATTGGCTCTAAAAACATATCAGCACTGAGTTTGACAGTTCCCTTATAGGTAGGTAGGTAGGTAGGTAGGTGGGATTTAAGGGCGACGTTTGGGCCAACAGATGACCTATATGCGCCCGGCATTAAGATAGTTAAAGGTTATAAACACTCATAATAAAAGAGATTAAAAGGTTATATGCAATCATATTTGCCCGTACTTTGTATGAAATTTAAAAGGGCCCTTTGAATGTCACCGAACATCAAATTGTCTTCAAGAATAGCCCTAAGATTGTAGGTGCTTGATCTCGCTGTCACAACGTCTTTAAGATCTTCTCGGTGTTCATTATGTCCTTCACAGTTCCCTTATAGTGAACTTTTAGAGTAACGTCCCTTGAATTGGTCAGCCCTTGTCTGCTTGTAGGAGTGACAGGTCGACCTATGTTTTACTTGAAAATCGAAATCTAACGATGTAGAAATCTGTATTTTAATTATATTCTCCTCTAAAACATAAAGTTAAGTCGTATTTAAAATCCTCTTGGGTTTAATATATTCTGTTTACCAATATATTAGTAAAAGGTTACCACCAATAATTTCTAATAGATTTTGTAAGGATGTAGTAGAAGCAAGGTCTGATTACCTGACAATATGGCAATAGGGTGGGACATAATATAGTGAAGTTTAAACTCCTTGTCCATGGTATAATTACAATATATGGTTTTTTGGACAATCCAAATTGTTTAAATACTTGGAAAATATTAAGGAAATAACAAATTTGAGATATAATGTTCATAGAAATATAATTACCTTGGAATTATCAAATAGTTGACATGATTCTATAATGGTTATCATCGCCGCTAATGGCTGAAATATTGCCCAAGCGGCATTAAGCAATAACTCACTCACGTTGGTTATCTTATATATTCAGGTGTCAAGAAAACTTTGAATCTTTGATTTTGAATATAAAAAGAAAAAATATTATTTAAGAACTTTGAAACTAAGTCATGCATATCCCGTTTTGCCATTTAGCATTTCCAAAATAACGAACAGTTAATAATTTCATAAAACAGACAGTCAATTAAGTTTTAACAAATCCAGTGACCAATTAGATTGGGAGGTAATGTTGAAAAAGGAAACAATAGGAATGAATGGGAATTTGACATTTGATGCTAAGTACATGTACTCAAAGTTTTGGTTGGAAATGGTGTCAGTATAACATGATTCATAACATCTTTACCACAAATAATCATTTACATAAAATAGTACCTATGATACCTACGTTGTCAACAGATGCCTGAGATTATTGTCCATTTCCCTTGTTATTGTGTCCCTGTGTCCAAGTTTTGAAATGGCTTTAAAAATTGGCAGAATGAAATATTGACTTTATACAATCTCTTAAATAGTGAGTAACATTTATATATACAATATGAGAAACAGAAGTAAAAAATAACCTGTTTTTGTACAAAAGGAAATATTAAAATACCCAAAAATTACGCAGTCTAATTTTTATTGCTTTTCGGTAAGTTGACCTTGTAACATTTCAATTATCAACAATGATAGTTATAGTAATACTGATTAAAGCCTTGCATCGATTTGGACACAACTACACCTGCAGCTATATGTGGAAATATGTTTTAAAAAAATTATATGCAATATTCAATACTTCTTCTTCAATACATAATATACAAAATACAAACACTAATGAGAACAGATGCGGATATAAAAAAATGTCCAACTGTGTCGCCTCTCCCGTATGAGTAATAAACTAGTTTGATATCGCCGTAAAATATTACACAGCAGTATCTTACATAGGTGCGTAATGAGTAAGTTTAGAATAACCAATAGATGGAGATGTGTATCTTAGGTGAATAGGCTGCTGGTACAAACTACGCTACACGCAACTTATAGAGGATACTAAACGACCTTCCATTTGATACTATTTTTATTAAACGAGTTAATGATTAAGTATAAAACGAGCGAAAGCGAGTTTGATACCAAATCATTAATGAGTTTAATAAAAATTGTATTAAATGGAAGGAAGTTTTGTATTCTGTTTATTGCTTTCCTCAGTATTCAGCATTCAAGTATGAAAGTGTACTGAACGAAATATTTCCGCGACTTAGCCGCCATTGAGACGTCGGTGCCAAGATTGTGACGTCACAGCCACACAATATTATGATGTCATACGGGGAGCGGTATTACACTAGTTTAATATCGCCGTATAAATATTTCACTGCGGTATCTTACACGGGCGAGTAATAAAATTTAAATATCACTCAAACTACAGATACAAACGGTCCCAAGTCATACAAGTGATACTATGAATTTTCTCAAAAACCTACCATAGCTAATGGGTTGTGATCCAAACCGAGCTATACTCAATCTTAGCAAGTTTATAAATATATCACTGAAACTATAGATACAAACGGTCACAAATCATATAAGTGATTCTATGAACTTTCTCAATAACTCACCATGGCTCATGGCTTGTGATTTAAACCGAGCTATACTCAATCTTAGCAAATTTATAAATATATCACTGAAACTATAAATACAAACGGTCACAAATCATATTAGTGAGACTATGAACTTTCTCAATAACTCGCCATAGCTAATAGGTTGTGATCCAAACCGAGACTAGTGGCTCGTGAAGTCAAACTATTCAGATTTGTTGTCAACAACTTGTGTTAAATCATCCAACTGGATTTAGGAATTGAGTTCATAGTAGTTTTGATAAATAAAAATCCAGAATTTCTCCCAACTACGTTCTCAATTTAATATAATAAATATCCTCACCTGTGTTAACTTTCAATTGGAGAACAGTATTTGCTTTTTTGATGGTGAACATTAAAGTCAAGTAAACAGAACTTCCATGCGGAGAAGTTTTACCAACCTAAGGGTAGATGAAATTAGAAGATGTAATAACAACAGTGTAAGATAATAGAATTTGACAACTATTTCAACGAAATTAAGATTTCCATAATGACTGTTTATATTTTGGCGGCCGGATTAACTAGATTTCTAGGTATTTTGAACAACCTTTGTTAAACTTGTTATTCACATTTAAGTTCGAGGCTGTAAAAGGGAAAGATATTTAGTCACTTTTTATTACAATATTCCAATCTTAAGATAAACATAAAACAGTAACCAACTTACCTCGTCGACGCGAACCTTGATGTTATACAGGACAGACGCGAGTGACTGCTTCGTGTAATATATGCTGACGGGTCACGTGACAAGAGGATTGTCAGGGGTGGACAAGACTAACTTTTTAAATTCATTTTTAGAAACTTGATATTATATATACAAACTTGTCGGTGCAATACAATTATCTACCAAACTTTTCTTATTGTTGCAATTTCCCTGTGAAGTTAGCTCAGTGTGTCCTTCAATCGACGTGTTCATTGGGTTATTGTTTGTGAAATCAGATTTGAGGCGATAATTCTTTTAGTGACATATTTTCGTAAATCATGGCTACACATTCCAGATGTTCCGTGGCGCATCAAGGGATTTGAATGAGGACGAGACATTCAATATTATAGCGACCAATTTATCACCTTAAAGAGGTTCGTACCAATTAACAAAATAAATGAAAAATTGCTGTGAATTTGCAAGGTGAATGCTGAATATGTTTTCTTTGATATAAGAAGATAAAAAATGCATGTCACGGACCTTCCTTTTCAGAAAAATAATGATTTTTACAGGTTTATTTTAAAAAATTGGGAAAAGACCAATTTTGCTAATTCAATTATTCAAGAATTATTTCTTGTATTTATGTTTTTGAGTTTTGTAACTTATCTGCAAATTTTAAGATACAAGTTCAATGATGATCGCTACAAATATATCTTCAAAAGCCGCGTTCAGTTATAAAAATAAATGAAAAATAGTTCAAACATGATTTAAATAGAAGGAAACCTATTGCAAAGAAAGAATTTGAAAGAAAAAAGATATGTCACGGGCCTATTTTCCGAGATAATTAAAGCTGAAGTTAAAATTACGTATGAAAAAACTAATAAGGGGAGGTAACTCTTTATTTCCCACACAGTTTGTCCCGTTTCAAAGTATTTCATGAAGTTATGAAATATTTGAAAAGTCAAAAGACAGTTATGCCCTCTTGGTCAAATCTACGTGTGAACAAAGTATTAGTATCCACAAGCAATTTCTTTTTAAATATGACATACCTTTTAAATATGACAAATGTTTCCTATTAGTGAATGGGGGAGCGGTATTACACTAGTTTAATATCGCCGTATAAATATTTCACTGCGGTATCTTACACGGGCGAGTAATAAAATTTAAATATCACTCAAACTACAGATACAAACGGTCCCAAGTCATACAAGTGATACTATGAATTTTCTCAAAAACCTACCATAGCTAATGGGTTGTGATCCAAACCGAGCTATACTCAATCTTAGCAAGTTTATAAATATATCACTGAAACTATAGATACAAACGGTCACAAATCATATAAGTGATTCTATGAACTTTCTCAATAACTCACCATGGCTCATGGCTTGTGATTTAAACCGAGCTATACTCAATCTTAGCAAATTTATAAATATATCACTGAAACTATAAATACAAACGGTCACAAATCATATTAGTGAGACTATGAACTTTCTCAATAACTCGCCATAGCTAATAGGTTGTGATCCAAACCGAGACTAGTGGCTCGTGAAGTCAAACTATTCAGATTTGTTGTCAACAACTTGTGTTAAATCATCCAACTGGATTTAGGAATTGAGTTCATAGTAGTTTTGATAAATAAAAATCCAGAATTTCTCCCAACTACGTTCTCAATTTAATATAATAAATATCCTCACCTGTGTTAACTTTCAATTGGAGAACAGTATTTGCTTTTTTGATGGTGAACATTAAAGTCAAGTAAACAGAACTTCCATGCGGAGAAGTTTTACCAACCTAAGGGTAGATGAAATTAGAAGATGTAATAACAACAGTGTAAGATAATAGAATTTGACAACTATTTCAACGAAATTAAGATTTCCATAATGACTGTTTATATTTTGGCGGCCGGATTAACTAGATTTCTAGGTATTTTGAACAACCTTTGTTAAACTTGTTATTCACATTTAAGTTCGAGGCTGTAAAAGGGAAAGATATTTAGTCACTTTTTATTACAATATTCCAATCTTAAGATAAACATAAAACAGTAACCAACTTACCTCGTCGACGCGAACCTTGATGTTATACAGGACAGACGCGAGTGACTGCTTCGTGTAATATATGCTGACGGGTCACGTGACAAGAGGATTGTCAGGGGTGGACAAGACTAACTTTTTAAATTCATTTTTAGAAACTTGATATTATATATACAAACTTGTCGGTGCAATACAATTATCTACCAAACTTTTCTTATTGTTGCAATTTCCCTGTGAAGTTAGCTCAGTGTGTCCTTCAATCGACGTGTTCATTGGGTTATTGTTTGTGAAATCAGATTTGAGGCGATAATTCTTTTAGTGACATATTTTCGTAAATCATGGCTACACATTCCAGATGTTCCGTGGCGCATCAAGGGATTTGAATGAGGACGAGACATTCAATATTATAGCGACCAATTTATCACCTTAAAGAGGTTCGTACCAATTAACAAAATAAATGAAAAATTGCTGTGAATTTGCAAGGTGAATGCTGAATATGTTTTCTTTGATATAAGAAGATAAAAAATGCATGTCACGGACCTTCCTTTTCAGAAAAATAATGATTTTTACAGGTTTATTTTAAAAAATTGGGAAAAGACCAATTTTGCTAATTCAATTATTCAAGAATTATTTCTTGTATTTATGTTTTTGAGTTTTGTAACTTATCTGCAAATTTTAAGATACAAGTTCAATGATGATCGCTACAAATATATCTTCAAAAGCCGCGTTCAGTTATAAAAATAAATGAAAAATAGTTCAAACATGATTTAGATAGAAGGAAACCTATTGCAAAGAAAGAATTTGAAAGAAAAAAGATATGTCACGGGCCTATTTTCCGAGATAATTAAAGCTGAAGTTAAAATTACGTATGAAAAAACTAATAAGGGGAGGTAACTCTTTATTTCCCACACAGTTTGTCCCGTTTCAAAGTATTTCATGAAGTTATGAAATATTTGAAAAGTCAAAAGACAGTTATGCCCTCTTGGTCAAATCTACGTGTGAACAAAGTATTAGTATCCACAAGCAATTTCTTTTTAAATATGACATACCTTTTAAATATGACAAATGTTTCCTATTAGTGAATGGGGGAGCGGTATTACACTAGTTTAATATCGCCGTATAAATATTTCACTGCGGTATCTTACACGGGCGAGTAATAAAATTTAAATATCACTCAAACTACAGATACAAACGGTCCCAAGTCATACAAGTGATACTATGAATTTTCTCAAAAACCTACCATAGCTAATGGGTTGTGATCCAAACCGAGCTATACTCAATCTTAGCAAGTTTATAAATATATCACTGAAACTATAGATACAAACGGTCACAAATCATATAAGTGATTCTATGAACTTTCTCAATAACTCACCATGGCTCATGGCTTGTGATTTAAACCGAGCTATACTCAATCTTAGCAAATTTATAAATATATCACTGAAACTATAAATACAAACGGTCACAAATCATATTAGTGAGACTATGAACTTTCTCAATAACTCGCCATAGCTAATAGGTTGTGATCCAAACCGAGACTAGTGGCTCGTGAAGTCAAACTATTCAGATTTGTTGTCAACAACTTGTGTTAAATCATCCAACTGGATTTAGGAATTGAGTTCATAGTAGTTTTGATAAATAAAAATCCAGAATTTCTCCCAACTACGTTCTCAATTTAATATAATAAATATCCTCACCTGTGTTAACTTTCAATTGGAGAACAGTATTTGCTTTTTTGATGGTGAACATTAAAGTCAAGTAAACAGAACTTCCATGCGGAGAAGTTTTACCAACCTAAGGGTAGATGAAATTAGAAGATGTAATAACAACAGTGTAAGATAATAGAATTTGACAACTATTTCAACGAAATTAAGATTTCCATAATGACTGTTTATATTTTGGCGGCCGGATTAACTAGATTTCTAGGTATTTTGAACAACCTTTGTTAAACTTGTTATTCACATTTAAGTTCGAGGCTGTAAAAGGGAAAGATATTTAGTCACTTTTTATTACAATATTCCAATCTTAAGATAAACATAAAACAGTAACCAACTTACCTCGTCGACGCGAACCTTGATGTTATACAGGACAGACGCGAGTGACTGCTTCGTGTAATATATGCTGACGGGTCACGTGACAAGAGGATTGTCAGGGGTGGACAAGACTAACTTTTTAAATTCATTTTTAGAAACTTGATATTATATATACAAACTTGTCGGTGCAATACAATTATCTACCAAACTTTTCTTATTGTTGCAATTTCCCTGTGAAGTTAGCTCAGTGTGTCCTTCAATCGACGTGTTCATTGGGTTATTGTTTGTGAAATCAGATTTGAGGCGATAATTCTTTTAGTGACATATTTTCGTAAATCATGGCTACACATTCCAGATGTTCCGTGGCGCATCAAGGGATTTGAATGAGGACGAGACATTCAATATTATAGCGACCAATTTATCACCTTAAAGAGGTTCGTACCAATTAACAAAATAAATGAAAAATTGCTGTGAATTTGCAAGGTGAATGCTGAATATGTTTTCTTTGATATAAGAAGATAAAAAATGCATGTCACGGACCTTCCTTTTCAGAAAAATAATGATTTTTACAGGTTTATTTTAAAAAATTGGGAAAAGACCAATTTTGCTAATTCAATTATTCAAGAATTATTTCTTGTATTTATGTTTTTGAGTTTTGTAACTTATCTGCAAATTTTAAGATACAAGTTCAATGATGATCGCTACAAATATATCTTCAAAAGCCGCGTTCAGTTATAAAAATAAATGAAAAATAGTTCAAACATGATTTAAATAGAAGGAAACCTATTGCAAAGAAAGAATTTGAAAGAAAAAAGATATGTCACGGGCCTATTTTCCGAGATAATTAAAGCTGAAGTTAAAATTACGTATGAAAAAACTAATAAGGGGAGGTAACTCTTTATTTCCCACACAGTTTGTCCCGTTTCAAAGTATTTCATGAAGTTATGAAATATTTGAAAAGTCAAAAGACAGTTATGCCCTCTTGGTCAAATCTACGTGTGAACAAAGTATTAGTATCCACAAGCAATTTCTTTTTAAATATGACATACCTTTTAAATATGACAAATGTTTCCTATTAGTGAATGGGGGAGCGGTATTACACTAGTTTAATATCGCCGTATAAATATTTCACTGCGGTATCTTACACGGGCGAGTAATAAAATTTAAATATCACTCAAACTACAGATACAAACGGTCCCAAGTCATACAAGTGATACTATGAATTTTCTCAAAAACCTACCATAGCTAATGGGTTGTGATCCAAACCGAGCTATACTCAATCTTAGCAAGTTTATAAATATATCACTGAAACTATAGATACAAACGGTCACAAATCATATAAGTGATTCTATGAACTTTCTCAATAACTCACCATGGCTCATGGCTTGTGATTTAAACCGAGCTATACTCAATCTTAGCAAATTTATAAATATATCACTGAAACTATAAATACAAACGGTCACAAATCATATTAGTGAGACTATGAACTTTCTCAATAACTCGCCATAGCTAATAGGTTGTGATCCAAACCGAGACTAGTGGCTCGTGAAGTCAAACTATTCAGATTTGTTGTCAACAACTTGTGTTAAATCATCCAACTGGATTTAGGAATTGAGTTCATAGTAGTTTTGATAAATAAAAATCCAGAATTTCTCCCAACTACGTTCTCAATTTAATATAATAAATATCCTCACCTGTGTTAACTTTCAATTGGAGAACAGTATTTGCTTTTTTGATGGTGAACATTAAAGTCAAGTAAACAGAACTTCCATGCGGAGAAGTTTTACCAACCTAAGGGTAGATGAAATTAGAAGATGTAATAACAACAGTGTAAGATAATAGAATTTGACAACTATTTCAACGAAATTAAGATTTCCATAATGACTGTTTATATTTTGGCGGCCGGATTAACTAGATTTCTAGGTATTTTGAACAACCTTTGTTAAACTTGTTATTCACATTTAAGTTCGAGGCTGTAAAAGGGAAAGATATTTAGTCACTTTTTATTACAATATTCCAATCTTAAGATAAACATAAAACAGTAACCAACTTACCTCGTCGACGCGAACCTTGATGTTATACAGGACAGACGCGAGTGACTGCTTCGTGTAATATATGCTGACGGGTCACGTGACAAGAGGATTGTCAGGGGTGGACAAGACTAACTTTTTAAATTCATTTTTAGAAACTTGATATTATATATACAAACTTGTCGGTGCAATACAATTATCTACCAAACTTTTCTTATTGTTGCAATTTCCCTGTGAAGTTAGCTCAGTGTGTCCTTCAATCGACGTGTTCATTGGGTTATTGTTTGTGAAATCAGATTTGAGGCGATAATTCTTTTAGTGACATATTTTCGTAAATCATGGCTACACATTCCAGATGTTCCGTGGCGCATCAAGGGATTTGAATGAGGACGAGACATTCAATATTATAGCGACCAATTTATCACCTTAAAGAGGTTCGTACCAATTAACAAAATAAATGAAAAATTGCTGTGAATTTGCAAGGTGAATGCTGAATATGTTTTCTTTGATATAAGAAGATAAAAAATGCATGTCACGGACCTTCCTTTTCAGAAAAATAATGATTTTTACAGGTTTATTTTAAAAAATTGGGAAAAGACCAATTTTGCTAATTCAATTATTCAAGAATTATTTCTTGTATTTATGTTTTTGAGTTTTGTAACTTATCTGCAAATTTTAAGATACAAGTTCAATGATGATCGCTACAAATATATCTTCAAAAGCCGCGTTCAGTTATAAAAATAAATGAAAAATAGTTCAAACATGATTTAGATAGAAGGAAACCTATTGCAAAGAAAGAATTTGAAAGAAAAAAGATATGTCACGGGCCTATTTTCCGAGATAATTAAAGCTGAAGTTAAAATTACGTATGAAAAAACTAATAAGGGGAGGTAACTCTTTATTTCCCACACAGTTTGTCCCGTTTCAAAGTATTTCATGAAGTTATGAAATATTTGAAAAGTCAAAAGACAGTTATGCCCTCTTGGTCAAATCTACGTGTGAACAAAGTATTAGTATCCACAAGCAATTTCTTTTTAAATATGACATACCTTTTAAATATGACAAATGTTTCCTATTAGTGAATGGGGGAGCGGTATTACACTAGTTTAATATCGCCGTATAAATATTTCACTGCGGTATCTTACACGGGCGAGTAATAAAATTTAAATATCACTCAAACTACAGATACAAACGGTCCCAAGTCATACAAGTGATACTATGAATTTTCTCAAAAACCTACCATAGCTAATGGGTTGTGATCCAAACCGAGCTATACTCAATCTTAGCAAGTTTATAAATATATCACTGAAACTATAGATACAAACGGTCACAAATCATATAAGTGATTCTATGAACTTTCTCAATAACTCACCATGGCTCATGGCTTGTGATTTAAACCGAGCTATACTCAATCTTAGCAAATTTATAAATATATCACTGAAACTATAAATACAAACGGTCACAAATCATATTAGTGAGACTATGAACTTTCTCAATAACTCGCCATAGCTAATAGGTTGTGATCCAAACCGAGACTAGTGGCTCGTGAAGTCAAACTATTCAGATTTGTTGTCAACAACTTGTGTTAAATCATCCAACTGGATTTAGGAATTGAGTTCATAGTAGTTTTGATAAATAAAAATCCAGAATTTCTCCCAACTACGTTCTCAATTTAATATAATAAATATCCTCACCTGTGTTAACTTTCAATTGGAGAACAGTATTTGCTTTTTTGATGGTGAACATTAAAGTCAAGTAAACGTAACTTCCATGCGGAGAAGTTTTACCAACCTAAGGGTAGATGAAATTAGAAGATGTAATAACAACAGTGTAAGATAATAGAATTTGACAACTATTTCAACGAAATTAAGATTTCCATAATGACTGTTTATATTTTGGCGGCCGGATTAACTAGATTTCTAGGTATTTTGAACAACCTTTGTTAAACTTGTTATTCACATTTAAGTTCGAGGCTGTAAAAGGGAAAGATATTTAGTCACTTTTTATTACAATATTCCAATCTTAAGATAAACATAAAACAGTAACCAACTTACCTCGTCGACGCGAACCTTGATGTTATACAGGACAGACGCGAGTGACTGCTTCGTGTAATATATGCTGACGGGTCACGTGACAAGAGGATTGTCAGGGGTGGACAAGACTAACTTTTTAAATTCATTTTTAGAAACTTGATATTATATATACAAACTTGTCGGTGCAATACAATTATCTACCAAACTTTTCTTATTGTTGCAATTTCCCTGTGAAGTTAGCTCAGTGTGTCCTTCAATCGACGTGTTCATTGGGTTATTGTTTGTGAAATCAGATTTGAGGCGATAATTCTTTTAGTGACATATTTTCGTAAATCATGGCTACACATTCCAGATGTTCCGTGGCGCATCAAGGGATTTGAATGAGGACGAGACATTCAATATTATAGCGACCAATTTATCACCTTAAAGAGGTTCGTACCAATTAACAAAATAAATGAAAAATTGCTGTGAATTTGCAAGGTGAATGCTGAATATGTTTTCTTTGATATAAGAAGATAAAAAATGCATGTCACGGACCTTCCTTTTCAGAAAAATAATGATTTTTACAGGTTTATTTTAAAAAATTGGGAAAAGACCAATTTTGCTAATTCAATTATTCAAGAATTATTTCTTGTATTTATGTTTTTGAGTTTTGTAACTTATCTGCAAATTTTAAGATACAAGTTCAATGATGATCGCTACAAATATATCTTCAAAAGCCGCGTTCAGTTATAAAAATAAATGAAAAATAGTTCAAACATGATTTAGATAGAAGGAAACCTATTGCAAAGAAAGAATTTGAAAGAAAAAAGATATGTCACGGGCCTATTTTCCGAGATAATTAAAGCTGAAGTTAAAATTACGTATGAAAAAACTAATAAGGGGAGGTAACTCTTTATTTCCCACACAGTTTGTCCCGTTTCAAAGTATTTCATGAAGTTATGAAATATTTGAAAAGTCAAAAGACAGTTATGCCCTCTTGGTCAAATCTACGTGTGAACAAAGTATTAGTATCCACAAGCAATTTCTTTTTAAATATGACATACCTTTTAAATATGACAAATGTTTCCTATTAGTGAATGGGGGAGCGGTATTACACTAGTTTAATATCGCCGTATAAATATTTCACTGCGGTATCTTACACGGGCGAGTAATAAAATTTAAATATCACTCAAACTACAGATACAAACGGTCCCAAGTCATACAAGTGATACTATGAATTTTCTCAAAAACCTACCATAGCTAATGGGTTGTGATCCAAACCGAGCTATACTCAATCTTAGCAAGTTTATAAATATATCACTGAAACTATAGATACAAACGGTCACAAATCATATAAGTGATTCTATGAACTTTCTCAATAACTCACCATGGCTCATGGCTTGTGATTTAAACCGAGCTATACTCAATCTTAGCAAATTTATAAATATATCACTGAAACTATAAATACAAACGGTCACAAATCATATTAGTGAGACTATGAACTTTCTCAATAACTCGCCATAGCTAATAGGTTGTGATCCAAACCGAGACTAGTGGCTCGTGAAGTCAAACTATTCAGATTTGTTGTCAACAACTTGTGTTAAATCATCCAACTGGATTTAGGAATTGAGTTCATAGTAGTTTTGATAAATAAAAATCCAGAATTTCTCCCAACTACGTTCTCAATTTAATATAATAAATATCCTCACCTGTGTTAACTTTCAATTGGAGAACAGTATTTGCTTTTTTGATGGTGAACATTAAAGTCAAGTAAACAGAACTTCCATGCGGAGAAGTTTTACCAACCTAAGGGTAGATGAAATTAGAAGATGTAATAACAACAGTGTAAGATAATAGAATTTGACAACTATTTCAACGAAATTAAGATTTCCATAATGACTGTTTATATTTTGGCGGCCGGATTAACTAGATTTCTAGGTATTTTGAACAACCTTTGTTAAACTTGTTATTCACATTTAAGTTCGAGGCTGTAAAAGGGAAAGATATTTAGTCACTTTTTATTACAATATTCCAATCTTAAGATAAACATAAAACAGTAACCAACTTACCTCGTCGACGCGAACCTTGATGTTATACAGGACAGACGCGAGTGACTGCTTCGTGTAATATATGCTGACGGGTCACGTGACAAGAGGATTGTCAGGGGTGGACAAGACTAACTTTTTAAATTCATTTTTAGAAACTTGATATTATATATACAAACTTGTCGGTGCAATACAATTATCTACCAAACTTTTCTTATTGTTGCAATTTCCCTGTGAAGTTAGCTCAGTGTGTCCTTCAATCGACGTGTTCATTGGGTTATTGTTTGTGAAATCAGATTTGAGGCGATAATTCTTTTAGTGACATATTTTCGTAAATCATGGCTACACATTCCAGATGTTCCGTGGCGCATCAAGGGATTTGAATGAGGACGAGACATTCAATATTATAGCGACCAATTTATCACCTTAAAGAGGTTCGTACCAATTAACAAAATAAATGAAAAATTGCTGTGAATTTGCAAGGTGAATGCTGAATATGTTTTCTTTGATATAAGAAGATAAAAAATGCATGTCACGGACCTTCCTTTTCAGAAAAATAATGATTTTTACAGGTTTATTTTAAAAAATTGGGAAAAGACCAATTTTGCTAATTCAATTATTCAAGAATTATTTCTTGTATTTATGTTTTTGAGTTTTGTAACTTATCTGCAAATTTTAAGATACAAGTTCAATGATGATCGCTACAAATATATCTTCAAAAGCCGCGTTCAGTTATAAAAATAAATGAAAAATAGTTCAAACATGATTTAAATAGAAGGAAACCTATTGCAAAGAAAGAATTTGAAAGAAAAAAGATATGTCACGGGCCTATTTTCCGAGATAATTAAAGCTGAAGTTAAAATTACGTATGAAAAAACTAATAAGGGGAGGTAACTCTTTATTTCCCACACAGTTTGTCCCGTTTCAAAGTATTTCATGAAGTTATGAAATATTTGAAAAGTCAAAAGACAGTTATGCCCTCTTGGTCAAATCTACGTGTGAACAAAGTATTAGTATCCACAAGCAATTTCTTTTTAAATATGACATACCTTTTAAATATGACAAATGTTTCCTATTAGTGAATGGGGGAGCGGTATTACACTAGTTTAATATCGCCGTATAAATATTTCACTGCGGTATCTTACACGGGCGAGTAATAAAATTTAAATATCACTCAAACTACAGATACAAACGGTCCCAAGTCATACAAGTGATACTATGAATTTTCTCAAAAACCTACCATAGCTAATGGGTTGTGATCCAAACCGAGCTATACTCAATCTTAGCAAGTTTATAAATATATCACTGAAACTATAGATACAAACGGTCACAAATCATATAAGTGATTCTATGAACTTTCTCAATAACTCACCATGGCTCATGGCTTGTGATTTAAACCGAGCTATACTCAATCTTAGCAAATTTATAAATATATCACTGAAACTATAAATACAAACGGTCACAAATCATATTAGTGAGACTATGAACTTTCTCAATAACTCGCCATAGCTAATAGGTTGTGATCCAAACCGAGACTAGTGGCTCGTGAAGTCAAACTATTCAGATTTGTTGTCAACAACTTGTGTTAAATCATCCAACTGGATTTAGGAATTGAGTTCATAGTAGTTTTGATAAATAAAAATCCAGAATTTCTCCCAACTACGTTCTCAATTTAATATAATAAATATCCTCACCTGTGTTAACTTTCAATTGGAGAACAGTATTTGCTTTTTTGATGGTGAACATTAAAGTCAAGTAAACAGAACTTCCATGCGGAGAAGTTTTACCAACCTAAGGGTAGATGAAATTAGAAGATGTAATAACAACAGTGTAAGATAATAGAATTTGACAACTATTTCAACGAAATTAAGATTTCCATAATGACTGTTTATATTTTGGCGGCCGGATTAACTAGATTTCTAGGTATTTTGAACAACCTTTGTTAAACTTGTTATTCACATTTAAGTTCGAGGCTGTAAAAGGGAAAGATATTTAGTCACTTTTTATTACAATATTCCAATCTTAAGATAAACATAAAACAGTAACCAACTTACCTCGTCGACGCGAACCTTGATGTTATACAGGACAGACGCGAGTGACTGCTTCGTGTAATATATGCTGACGGGTCACGTGACAAGAGGATTGTCAGGGGTGGACAAGACTAACTTTTTAAATTCATTTTTAGAAACTTGATATTATATATACAAACTTGTCGGTGCAATACAATTATCTACCAAACTTTTCTTATTGTTGCAATTTCCCTGTGAAGTTAGCTCAGTGTGTCCTTCAATCGACGTGTTCATTGGGTTATTGTTTGTGAAATCAGATTTGAGGCGATAATTCTTTTAGTGACATATTTTCGTAAATCATGGCTACACATTCCAGATGTTCCGTGGCGCATCAAGGGATTTGAATGAGGACGAGACATTCAATATTATAGCGACCAATTTATCACCTTAAAGAGGTTCGTACCAATTAACAAAATAAATGAAAAATTGCTGTGAATTTGCAAGGTGAATGCTGAATATGTTTTCTTTGATATAAGAAGATAAAAAATGCATGTCACGGACCTTCCTTTTCAGAAAAATAATGATTTTTACAGGTTTATTTTAAAAAATTGGGAAAAGACCAATTTTGCTAATTCAATTATTCAAGAATTATTTCTTGTATTTATGTTTTTGAGTTTTGTAACTTATCTGCAAATTTTAAGATACAAGTTCAATGATGATCGCTACAAATATATCTTCAAAAGCCGCGTTCAGTTATAAAAATAAATGAAAAATAGTTCAAACATGATTTAGATAGAAGGAAACCTATTGCAAAGAAAGAATTTGAAAGAAAAAAGATATGTCACGGGCCTATTTTCCGAGATAATTAAAGCTGAAGTTAAAATTACGTATGAAAAAACTAATAAGGGGAGGTAACTCTTTATTTCCCACACAGTTTGTCCCGTTTCAAAGTATTTCATGAAGTTATGAAATATTTGAAAAGTCAAAAGACAGTTATGCCCTCTTGGTCAAATCTACGTGTGAACAAAGTATTAGTATCCACAAGCAATTTCTTTTTAAATATGACATACCTTTTAAATATGACAAATGTTTCCTATTAGTGAATGGGGGAGCGGTATTACACTAGTTTAATATCGCCGTATAAATATTTCACTGCGGTATCTTACACGGGCGAGTAATAAAATTTAAATATCACTCAAACTACAGATACAAACGGTCCCAAGTCATACAAGTGATACTATGAATTTTCTCAAAAACCTACCATAGCTAATGGGTTGTGATCCAAACCGAGCTATACTCAATCTTAGCAAGTTTATAAATATATCACTGAAACTATAGATACAAACGGTCACAAATCATATAAGTGATTCTATGAACTTTCTCAATAACTCACCATGGCTCATGGCTTGTGATTTAAACCGAGCTATACTCAATCTTAGCAAATTTATAAATATATCACTGAAACTATAAATACAAACGGTCACAAATCATATTAGTGAGACTATGAACTTTCTCAATAACTCGCCATAGCTAATAGGTTGTGATCCAAACCGAGACTAGTGGCTCGTGAAGTCAAACTATTCAGATTTGTTGTCAACAACTTGTGTTAAATCATCCAACTGGATTTAGGAATTGAGTTCATAGTAGTTTTGATAAATAAAAATCCAGAATTTCTCCCAACTACGTTCTCAATTTAATATAATAAATATCCTCACCTGTGTTAACTTTCAATTGGAGAACAGTATTTGCTTTTTTGATGGTGAACATTAAAGTCAAGTAAACGTAACTTCCATGCGGAGAAGTTTTACCAACCTAAGGGTAGATGAAATTAGAAGATGTAATAACAACAGTGTAAGATAATAGAATTTGACAACTATTTCAACGAAATTAAGATTTCCATAATGACTGTTTATATTTTGGCGGCCGGATTAACTAGATTTCTAGGTATTTTGAACAACCTTTGTTAAACTTGTTATTCACATTTAAGTTCGAGGCTGTAAAAGGGAAAGATATTTAGTCACTTTTTATTACAATATTCCAATCTTAAGATAAACATAAAACAGTAACCAACTTACCTCGTCGACGCGAACCTTGATGTTATACAGGACAGACGCGAGTGACTGCTTCGTGTAATATATGCTGACGGGTCACGTGACAAGAGGATTGTCAGGGGTGGACAAGACTAACTTTTTAAATTCATTTTTAGAAACTTGATATTATATATACAAACTTGTCGGTGCAATACAATTATCTACCAAACTTTTCTTATTGTTGCAATTTCCCTGTGAAGTTAGCTCAGTGTGTCCTTCAATCGACGTGTTCATTGGGTTATTGTTTGTGAAATCAGATTTGAGGCGATAATTCTTTTAGTGACATATTTTCGTAAATCATGGCTACACATTCCAGATGTTCCGTGGCGCATCAAGGGATTTGAATGAGGACGAGACATTCAATATTATAGCGACCAATTTATCACCTTAAAGAGGTTCGTACCAATTAACAAAATAAATGAAAAATTGCTGTGAATTTGCAAGGTGAATGCTGAATATGTTTTCTTTGATATAAGAAGATAAAAAATGCATGTCACGGACCTTCCTTTTCAGAAAAATAATGATTTTTACAGGTTTATTTTAAAAAATTGGGAAAAGACCAATTTTGCTAATTCAATTATTCAAGAATTATTTCTTGTATTTATGTTTTTGAGTTTTGTAACTTACCTGCAAATTTTAAGATACAAGTTCAATGATGATCGCTACAAATATATCTTCAAAAGCCGCGTTCAGTTATAAAAATAAATGAAAAATAGTTCAAACATGATTTAAATAGAAGGAAACCTATTGCAAAGAAAGAATTTGAAAGAAAAAAGATATGTCACGGGCCTATTTTCCGAGATAATTAAAGCTGAAGTTAAAATTACGTATGAAAAAACTAATAAGGGGAGGTAACTCTTTATTTCCCACACAGTTTGTCCCGTTTCAAAGTATTTCATGAAGTTATGAAATATTTGAAAAGTCAAAAGACAGTTATGCCCTCTTGGTCAAATCTACGTGTGAACAAAGTATTAGTATCCACAAGCAATTTCTTTTTAAATATGACATACCTTTTAAATATGACAAATGTTTCCTATTAGTGAATGATTTCAAACTGCGCGTGAGTGTACTGGGGCTAGATGAATGTTCCAGATAGATGGATGATTAGGTGGATTGAAGGCACCATCCCAAAACCATCACAAAATATTAAGATTTAACCTCAAAACTTCCTCTCAAAGATCTATTTATTGCGCGATAAAGAACACCGCTTCCAAGCGTCGCAAGTTCTTTTTGACTTTTGACTTCGGTCAATATATTTTAACAAGGTAATTAATTTCATTTGATTGGTAAATGTTACAGTGAATGATATGTTTTCCCACAACTGTGCACATTGTGTACATGATTGAATATTACCGCTCATATAATTAATTTGCAGAATAAATGCAGTCAAACCGAATTTTAAAAATTCCGCGATACATTCCCGATTTTTTTAATACTCATTTTGTCTCAATGACCGTTTTGACTTTTCATTTAAACATCTATCTAGAACTTTACCAGAAATGATTGCTTATGAGTTCTATTTCTATTCTTTATTATGAATTTCTATTTATTGTTTGAAATGACAATGCCACGTTTTTTTTTACATTTGTATGTTCTAGCAAAAAAGCTATTCGAAATGAGATTTTACTTACCGAAACCTCTACTGCTTACGGCCTAATGAGGGTAACTTAATTTTCCGTTCTAATTATTCTACAAATTACATCAATTCAAGATGGATGAATAATTTTCAATGCATAAAAGTTCTGTTAATAGTCATATATTGTGAAAAATAATTAGGACTTTCCATGCACAGTCTAGTTTCCGCACATTCTGTGCCAAAGACGTCACTGCAACAATGTTCAACAAAGTGAATGCAACGGATAACTTGTATTAGTTCATCAACAGTCGGTTTTATGCAGAATATAAACACGCAAATGTTATCAGTGACATTTTCTCTTTTTCAAAAATGATAATTGGAGTACATTTTAGAAAACCGCAATCTTACTATAAACTATGAAACAACATATTACGAATTCACGTGAAATGAACATTTGTGTCAAAACATCTCTGCCGATTATGACCAATGCATATGATTCATAAAATCTATACCTAATATGTACATTGATCAAATTATAGACAACTAAGCAGTCCACAGTAAAAATTTCCTTATTTCCGAACATCGATAACGCGTCAGTGACTTTTTTCTACAATGTTTACGCAACTTTAGTTTTCTCACAACGTTATCTGCACT